>JABFOW010000456.1:0-11852 GCA_022817725.1 Archaeoteleia sp. ZL-2020 | reverse complement strand
TACCTGTGAGAATTATACCTGTCATTCGAACGAGTGACAGAGAGATTAAAAGGTATATTTGTTATAACATAATATCCGTGGAGATATATTCGTGGAGAGATATTCGTGGTATATTTGTTATAACATAATATCAGTTTGTGTCCCTTTCACTCACACACATGCGAACGAAACAACAAGAGTGGAAAAATGTAGTATAAATTGTGTATATATATATATATATATATATAGAGAGAGAGAGAGAGAGAGAGAGATATCACTATCGCCTCTAAGTTTACTTGCCAGACAAGTAACGCATACGTCCAAAAAACAAACGAATTTTCATCTAACGTTGATACTATTACCAGCATCTATAAATTATTTTTGTCGCAACTACGAAATGTAGTTTCTTGACGCTAGATGTCCCGCTGATCTCTTTTTAATAATCCTGACCGGTAAAATCGTTCCATGGCAGTTGGCAGGTGTACAAACAGATACATTGATCTGCTCGTTTGTTCAAAATCTTCTTTCCTAGACCGGATTCACATTCCTCCAAGAAATCCCACGAAGAACATAACTAATTTGTCGATTTTAATATAGTATGTTCCACCAAAAATAAAGAAAGTCAAAGGTTGACAAACACTAAAGAATGTAAGGATGTTGGAAGAGGTCTGGAAACGTTAAAGTACATCTTATGAAAATTGAAATGAGCTAAATTAACCAAAATTGTAAATAAACATACATTGCACTGTTATTTCTTGAAGTGTATCAAATCTTTAAATTACAGAATTGTCTGGAATAATTAGAAACATTAACACGTGAGATTTTGTAACATACCATTTTCTTTAATGACATAATTAAAAAACATACTTAAAAGTATAATATGAACCAGCTGCTATTGTTTCTTGTTCGTAAATTATTAGTTTTTATTTTGCAACGCAGATTGAAAGATTTAGTTTAATAACAAGATAAAACATTTAAACTTATGATGTTTTTAGTTTAATGCAGGGTGTCCCATTTTAATTTATCACCTCTTTTATCTTAGTAGGATAAAGTTTAATCAAATAAATGTTAAGACAAACGATGTTCGACTTTGAGGGGAACATCTGATCGTGATCTCCATTTGACCTTAGATGAAAGTGGAAAGGTGATTTCAAGGTCGACTTCATTTTTACAAATGGAAACCTATTTGTTTAAAAAAATAGGCTTGATGTATGATGCCTTTAAATTTAAAAATATATAAACCACTTTCAATAGAAAAACCAACGATTCGTAATTCTACCGTATAATATTTTGAACAAATCGTTTTCTTTTTTGAACGATCATTGTATCAAAATGCGTTAATCACAAAAAGCACAAAAGATAAATTTCACGAACAGTATTTTCATCGAACTAAAATAATAATGAAAAGAAATTTCAATAAATCGGAATTTTAGGGAATAAAATTCTCACTGAAATATTATTATATATATTATATTGATATAACATGACAGTTCGTTGTCAGTTTAATTCGGTGAAACTTCAATTTAGTGAAATATTTGTCTGTTGAAATTATGGGTTGGTTGGATATTCGGTTCGTTGAAATTACAATTTTAGTGAAATTTAATTTTGTTGAATTAAAACAGGTCGTCGTTATTTAGATTCGTTACATTACATTTTAGTGACAATTCTATTCGTCGAAATTCCGAATAATTAATAATCACATTTGTTTAAAGTTGTAGCCTAAAGTTACCTTTCCAGACATATAATGACACAATTTTTTTAACACAATTTTTTTTACACAATTTTAATTACGATTTGTTTATTTTTGATTAATTCAAATTACCTTACAGTTAAACATTTTTTCGTTGAAATTACGATTTTATAATTATTGAGCGTTCAATGGAAACTCGATTGAGCAATCATATATGAAGAGAGAAAATTCCTGTAACGGTTACAATAAAAACATAGTAAAGAAACGGCCCGACAATGTTTTTAATGTAACAGTTACATATCAAAATACTGTCAATCATACTGAAATAATTTGATAAATGTTACAGTTCAGTTGACCATGCCAACATAGTACAGGTAGCAATTTATAATTCGTGTAAATTTCTTGTAATGGTTACAATGTCATGTTGTAATAACAACATACACAAAATTGTAACCTAATACAAAATTTTTAATTTAATCAGAAAATTGTATAAAAAAAGTAAATGGAAAAATATTATGAAAATATAATATTTTTCTTTGTAATTAAATGTTGGTATTTATTTGAAATAATCTTTAAGTTTGAACGATGAATAAATTAGTATCTATATGTAAATACAAATACGTGAATAAAATAATAACGGATAATAGATATAATTATAGTTGTTGAGTAAATATAGTTGATAGGATATAGGATTGGGATAAATTGCAAATAATTTTTTTATTAAGTAATTACAAAAATATCTATTTGTACACTCTTAATACAAATGAAAATCATTCGGCACATAATAATTTCCGTCGGAGAACATATGAATGCTTCGAGGTTGTTTGAATTTCAAATTGTTATATTGTATTATTTCAAAAGTATTCGTATGAACAACTTCAAAAGATTGTAGATGTTCACTTTGCCCAATGTTGTCACACATTTGTAGACTAAAAATAAAATCTGTGGCTCCTGAAGCATTTAAAAATCGGAACAGATCTTCAATTATTGCATAAACTGGCAAATCTTTTAATCGAACCAACAAACATGTTCCGTATTTATAAATAGTGTTATTTATTTTAACGAAACGGATGCGCTGATAAGTCTCAAAATCGCTGGGCAATGTAACTTTATCGGTAACTATTTTATACGGAACTTTGTGATTATCTCGATAAGTGATAGAATCTGTAAATATTTCTCCTTTCATTAAAACGTCGTTCAGATGAAGTTGATGCTTAGTAGCGATCGTTTTGCATAAATTAATTCGATTACACGAAACATTTGCACTTTGTTTTAAAGTTCGATGTTTTGCCTCAAATCTCATAGCCCAAATATGATGCAGTGGTCCTATTTGTTTCATAATTCTTGAATAATGCACTAAAAAGTGGTGTTTTGGTTTCAGCACTTGTCCAAAAATTTCAATAAACAAACAATGATGCTCATCGACTAATGTAGTTAAAAGATCACATGTGTCATCAGAAACCGAATTTTGCAAACATATTGACAATATTTGCCGTAGTAATATGTACAATTTCCATTCCTTACAATCATCTGGAATCAAATCTCCAAAAAGAAGTCCCGCATTCAGAATAAAAGTCATCATTTCTGCAGCCGACATTTTTAATTTTTTTGATTTTAAGTGATAAATTTGTATCAGAGGTGGTTGATTAGACGCTAGAGGATACATGTGAAATTTTATTTTAAAGTTCAGCGACTCTAGTGTGAACAATTTCTTGATTATAATAAAATCATACAATATATGAGACATCGTGAAATTACAGACCCCTTCCAGCAAATCGTGCATTATGTCGACGCACATGTTCTCAGTCACGTGAAAATGAAGATCATTATTCCACACGGACTTTTCTTTAATGCCTGTCTGAGACACATCACATATTGCAATATCTGCATTGTACGTATCAACTGAACGCAACAAACACTTTTCTTCCCGACTAGAAAAAGTGGAATTTAGTTTTGTTATTTTGCAAAATCTGCAGAAGTAGTTGACATTGAAACTCTCGACATATCCAAGCATCTTATTTAAACCTAAATTGTCACCTATTATCATTGCTAATTTGAAGAACACTTGGATTCGTTTATTGTTAATGCAGATATTGATACCAATATTTTGTAAAAATCCAAGCTCTTCAATGATTTTGCCGTAAATACAACTACTCGAAAGATTTTTGCGGTCTTCTGAGTACATCAACTGCGTTAAGAAAATGTTGTTTAGTTTCGATGAAAACACAAACGGTATACAAGGGATGGACACGTAAGTGCCTGACATTTTATGAATCGTTGCATGAGAACCTAAAGGATTTAATGTTTCGAAATCATCTTCATATAGAAAAAGAGGGAGAACTATAGAGTTAATCGTTTTACAACGCTTGCTGCACCAGTAAGAACTTTGACAGATATTGTTGACAAAACCATCATCCTGGTCATTGAGCATTTGCAAATACTGAATGATTGTGTCGAAAACTTTTGGGGTTTCCAAAAAAATTTTTAAAACTCTACGTAGTGGCACGAATTCTCCCGTCATTTTTGTGTTTTCCCATAAGCCACAATCATTCCGCTGGTTTGTGTAGCCGAAGGTAATAGTTTCCGATTCTACGAAAAATCCTCGCGATCGTAATTCTTTGAACCTATTATGTTCTGTCAAAAGGTTACGAAACATTGATTGCAAGTTATTAAACCGACAACTTATTTCGTTTTTTGAATTTTTGTTTGCGGAATTAACACAAAGTTGCTTCAAGTTGTTCATGTACTGACCCTTTAATATATTATTAAAACTTTCAGCTACACGTGCTTATTGAACATGATCATTCACGTTCTTATTGAACATGAATGCGCGCCATCGACCAATCCGCATAAAAGGAGGATATTATATTAACGGCATCGTCCTGTAAAATGTCTCTGCTACAATTTTGTATTGCATTACTGTCTCTGTTAACAGGGAACTTAGAAATTTCGCTAGTGTGACAGCAGCTGGGGTCAGCACAATCGTTTTTACGATCACTGCTGTTGCTCCCAACACAATTGTAGTTTTTGGGATCGCTAAAACTGTCTTTTTTGTTGTTGGCACCATCATCGCTATCGCAGTTATCTCTGTCAATGTCTTTGTTTCTGTCAATGTCATCACTGACGTTTTGAATAAAGCTACCATGAATACTATTGCTGACATTAGAAACGCTGTTACAACATTCAACTGTAGGACTACCAGTTTCGAAAGAAATAGTAATGGGTTGAATTACAGAACGTGATAATACGTTATGCTTTTGTAATGACCTTGCAGAGTTGTATACACGATCACAATCCGACATAGGACAGCAATATACAACGTAAGATTTATTGTGTACCAGTCTGTAATGCTCCCTTATTTCGAAGCAATCTATTACAATGGAACAATGCTCACATTTAGCTAACATTGTAAAGAAATTGAACATCTAAAATGTAGGACCTGGTTTTTACGCACACATTTGTCTGACACAGTTGTACGAACTGCCGAAATCGATTACATCAAATTATAACTAAAATAATTGTAGAGAACTTCATCTGAACGACTTTCAATAAAATAAAAATTTTCTTATAAAAACGCTGCTATAAAAGTATGAAGAATAACAATAAACTAATCCTAATTCAGGTTCCAAGATTTACGACCTTTTCTCATTTAAGTCAGGTTTTCGTCACCAGCTTTATTTTCTGACGCCAAGTTTAGAAGGTCGGACATTAAGGTTTCCACACCGATATAGCTTGCTGACTGCTGCTGGATATGGTAAACATTCTTTTCAATGAAAGTCCATACGATGGCTGCTTCTTTCGGATATTCTGCATTAAGTGCGAAGAATGCTTTGAACGCAAAATCTGTAGCGCATATGATATCCAGGAATTGATATTTTATGCCATTAATATCCACGTATGCAGCTAACAATTCCTCCGGAGGTCCAACACCAATCACTATCGGCTGGGCAGTCAAATTATGTTGCAACAGAAAATTCAGTCTATTTTGCAGAACCTTCTCAAGATCACTCATGCGCTATACGAACAAAATCGAATATTAGCAACTACATGTATGACCTTTTAATAATAGTTCGACCAATCTCAAACTCTCATATTTTCAACTTAGGGATACTTAATTTTGTTTATTTTAATAATTAAGAGTTAATGCACATATTTTTTATTTCAAGTATACGTAATTTTATTTTATTTATTCTAAATGTACAGATAGAATTAATAATTATTTGAATTTTCTGAAAAACATTGAAAAAATTTTGAAAACTGTATATATAAGTCAAATATTTAAACATATTTAGAATTAAATTATTAAACATGTTTTTCATTACATTTCCACATCTCTTATTTTTAAACATGTAATTATTGAATAATGACATGTTTAAAAATAAGACAAAGAAAAACTTACATTAATCCAAAGAATGAAACCCCTACTTTGTTCCTCAAAAGAAGCTTTCCATCCTTTTTTTCCTTTTGTTTTAATGCATGGTGGTCGCATTAAATAAGGCAACACGCGTAATGCCTTAACTTCAGCTGAAGCATGTTCTGTAAAATAACATTATTAATTATATCTTAAAATGTCTAATTGTGTAAGTAATGAAATTATATTTGAATATCATTAATAACTTAGATTTTATTGGTTGTCTCTAATATTGGTGTCTAGTATTGTATTGTGTAATATAAATTCTAGTACGTAATTGTCCTACCTATGTCGTGCAAAATAGTTTTACAAGGTGCTTTTTTCCAAGCAAGTTGAACCAATCCTTCGCTAATGTCTGGCCATTCTTTGAAAAAAATTTGCGGATCAGACAATTTCATATCTTCAAAATCACTTTGTATCTGCAAAATGTTATGAAACGAATAATGAAATTATAAGTAAAACTGTCAGCTGTGCAGAGAGATCTAGAAGTAATAAATAAATGAATTTAAAAAATTTGAAAGTATTTATAGCAGTGCACAAAATATTAAAAATTGTATCTTCTCAAATACTAGTGATATATGATTTTTGAATTCGACTCTGTTGAGAATTGGTTTTTCAATATAAAAATGAATTCGAATTACCAGCGTAGCACCCACTGGATATTTCAAAAATGGGTACTTTTCAAAGTAGCTTGAAATTCCTTGACACCTATCACGAAAATTGAAAGTTTTCTTCCACAAGTCCTTCAGAGTTTTGTCATCGTTAATATTCGTTGTCGTCAACTGATGAATAAGGCTACGTTCCGTATCGTCTGATTTGTTTACAGATATGTGATCATTACTCGATTGTGTCTTGAATACTGAGTTAATTTTCCTTTTAGTATAAGAGTATCTATCCCATAATTTTCCAGATGCATTATGCCTTTTTTCACCGCCGTTGAAAGGAACATAATAAGTTCCTTTTGATTCATTCTTGAAAAGGGTCGCAATTTCTTCTGACCAATAAATGAAATCCGCTGACTTTAATTTACGGCTTTACATATGTAAAAAATGAAATATATATATATTAGAAACAATTATATAAACAGACAATCATATGATCAGACAATTGTCAAAATCTAGGTATAAACATTTTTTCTTGGTGTATAATGCTTTATCTACTTACTGTACATCAGGGAATAATAATTCTTCAATAATTAGTGAACATAACTGCTGTCGATCGGAATTTGATAGAGTAGTAGTTTTCAATAAACAAATTCCATTTACTGCCTTTTTAGCACTGAACGTAAGGTCTATAATAATACAAAACAGTACAAAATTTTAATAATAAAACCACTGATTTAATAAATATTATTACATATTCAGTTGACTCTATTTATAAATATAATACAAATATAATACAATGGCATTAATGAAACCTATTTTGCAGTACATCTAACCTCACTTTTCATCGAACTACTACACTATGTTTTGCCAACTTCACGTGGTGTATCACGTTCAGTTAAGCATTTTACAAAAAGAAATTGTATTAAAAAAACGTAGACAATTAATTTATATAACTTTCCTCAAAGAAAAAAAACATACCTCGCCACTTTCAATTGCAGTTATATTAAAATCTGTGGGCTTCATAACTGTCGCAGAACGTGCTGATGTATCTGGTGTTAAAATTTCTACTACAACGTCAGAGGCAAACTCAATACATTGTTCTGAACGAGGCATATGAAAATCATTCGAATGTAAAGACTCTTTATCTTTTCTAATATAACCGTTCCGCTTTTCTAAAAATCTGTATCTCAATCCGGCCGGTTTAATTACTTCTTTTATCATATCTTCTGGCATATTTATCATTGCATCAATATCTATATTTTCCTCTTTACAAAAAAAATGTTTAGATTTCTACATTTTAATTTCGCATTAATTACCGATTGAAAGTTACATTAAATTTGGTTTTTAGGATATAATTCGACAGTATATTTTTATAATTTATTACTTACTTTGAAAAAGGTCGACCAAATTTGGTAAATTCCATTGCATTAAAAGCTGGTGGACATCCATTTTTCTGCCGCTTGTTTTCACAATCTTTATCACTGATCACTGACGCCGTTACAGGTAAAACATGTGTGGATCATGTGGACCTGTGATGCGCGCTGGCATCGTAACTTTTCATTGGTGCTTTCTCATCAAACATTCTTTAAATACATAGGGAACTACCAATTACAAGCTATCGTGCATTGCACCTATAGGGGCCGCGTTCAACGGATCTCTTACTCGCACTGACTCGCACTTAAGCGAGTGAGATCCGTGATACATATATATTGTTTATTTATATATATTATTTATATATATATATATGTAAACATAATGTTTAATAATCAAATACCAATCGGCATTAATATATATATATATATATTTATATACGTATATATATCATACGGAATTAGATATAAACATCTATATATTTAATTTTTGCGTTTGTTGACGAGCCTACAAGTTCATGGTCTCATTGCCTACTACACTGATATAATGTTACTTAGCAAATTAGATAATTATCCAATGTTTATCTATTAACTGATACTAATGAATTTGGTACCGATAACCAAAAATGTCTTGTTATATATTTTGAATATTTTACTGATGATGTTACTATAATTTTTTGGTAAATAGAGCATTGTAACTGTTACCAAAAAATTAACCATGCCGTTACAAAAAAACATTGTAGGACTGTGAATACTTCTGTTTACGTGTACATTATTGTAACCATTACATATGCCTTTTTTCTCAGTGTACTAGATTAGTTATCGAAACTATAAGAAATATATACGTTGCTATGGATATGCAAATGTCAGACACCTGAATTAGAACAGTTTAGTGTTAATCGACAAAAATAGGATAAAGCACTTTAGAAAAGTGTGACTTAGATTCGAAATTTACTTTGGATCGTAAATTAACTATCTCGTATGGTTATCATAACCATATTTTTCTCTCAGTGCGCAGTTATCGCTTGCAATACCTACTATAAAATGTCCTTATATACTGCATGAATAGTTCATAAGGGATTTATGAGAAAAATATGCACAACCAAATTGGTACCGTACACTTCATATCAGCCGTAACCAATTACAAATTTATTTTATTGAGATATCGATCTGTTTAGTCGGTTTTAACCAATTAGAATTTAATATTTGCGGCGTTTCGGTTAAAACTAATTATATTACAAATTCTACAAACAAATTGGTTATTGCCAAATATAATATATATTGGTTTAAAACGATATATCTTACTTTAAAGTTATTGGTCCTGCCAGATTAAAAAATTACTACTACAGACCAACCAATTCAAAACTCATTAAGATATGTATACTTTTATATGTCACAACCAATATTGGCTATAACCGATAACATTGTCATGCTTTACATCGGAAATTTTGAAGAAACGCGATTTATTTTCTATCAGTTCTATTGGTTTGAATTGGTTTTCGTTTGCTGGGTAGACGTTCTGTATTAATCAACAGTATACAAAGCGTACTTACGAATAAAGTGTATTATCGTTGGTCTGTCACCTATTTTGTCACGCAGAACCCGATTATTACCTTCCACATAATCATTAGTCCTTCGAAGTACTCCATTAACGGACATGAAGTTCGGACCAATGCGAATCATCTAATTTCTTTCCACTTTTCTCATTATAGGTGTCATTGCACCTCGTTGAGGCTCTGTTACTTCACCTTTAAGCGATTCAAAAGTAGCCACAATTTCATCTTGTGGTAGTAATAGCAAGCACACAATTTTCTTTAAAAAAACGTTTATCGTCATCATTTATTCGTGTTATAAGCCTCAGCGGTCGGGATTTATCCACGTATGTAAGTACGGCCTATGGCAAAAAGTTAAAATTGACACAGTTCAGTTCACTTACTTTGTTTCAAATACGCATTCTGTATTGTATTCTCATGCATATTTCAGCTACGTCGTTTCTTTAGTGCATAAACATATACTGCTTGTAAGGTGCTACATTTACCATCCTTAATAACGAAATAAACAGAAAAGTAGTATAATGGTGCCCAGAAAAAAAACCACGTGAAAACGTGAAAGCAACATTATAAAAACAACGTTGAGAATAACGTTGAAAACAACGTTTTTTTCAGGTAGTAATTTCACGTCGTAAAATTAATGGTGATTTCTACGCTGTTTTTTTCGAAGCTCTTTTTCACGTTTTATATTAAAATAAACCTAATTATTAAAAATATCAAACTGTGAAGATACATGGAGCAGATCACAGAATAGAAATAAAATATAAATAAAAATTTAAAAGAAAGCCTCGAACTTTCTCGCTTAACAACATTATGGCGAGTACATCACTGCTCGGCCAAAGTAACACTGTTACCGAGGTACCTTAAAACTTGCTCAAAGCGTCAATCTATGCAAAATGTTATTTATTAATAAAATAAATACATTATTCAATATTTGTAATAAATAGATACTGAAACACTATTTTCAGGACATAATTTACACAAGTCGCACAAGTTATATCGTCGCAATGAAGACGTGGCAGAAATGGTAAAATTGGGTTTCTACGTGGATAACACGGCCATGGCCGTGGATTCTCCGTGATCTACACCTACCGATTTACTTAAAATCCACGTGTTCTACATGTGGATGTTATGTGCGAATATATACAGGGTGGGCCATTTATAGCGAACCATGAGTGTTTGCAAGTGTGTTCTTTACTTGTAAACATATCTTAGGTAAGTGAATTGAAGAGAATAAGAAAAATACTCGTAAGTACTTAAATGATATGTGATAGATTCATTAATTTTTTAACAATATGACGTCAAATAATAAGACGCTCAAGCGGATTGTATATTTTCTTATGTCTGCTTGCGTCTCATATTTTCGAAATGTTATTCAAACTAGCTCTTTCAGTTGAAATTTTTCAAGTATTTACCATAAATGAAACACTCCAATTCTTATTTATTCAACCATTTATCTCACATTCAATAATACAAAATTAATATTGGTACTTCATAATAGTTTCCTAATTTATAATGACAATTATTAGTACAGTTAGTACATTAATAAATTAATTCACAAATAGACACCCAATTAGGATAATAATCTTGCACAACATCGATTTTCATTCATTATAAATAGTGGCAAATTTGTACAATTTAATAAGTACATACCTTTATGTAATTGAAATAACATCCCGATACATCAGCGTCCGGAAACGTATTTAGCAATGCTGTTCTTAGATTGGTGTCATAGGGTAACAGAATAAATTCTGGTCGTAAGCGTGGCATTAATTCTCGGAGTTTAATTAGTACTGCTTCATACGATTCGATCGATGGTGACTACATTAATATCCACACACCAGGAAAGGACTGGCAACAAAATTGTTTAAATTGTGAAAAATTGAAAAGGTTCTGCGACAAGTAGAATATATAATGACTGGATGAAAAATTGATTGATTGACTTGGTAGACTTTAAGACATTTACAGAGATTTTTACACTTTTTTAAATAATTATTCTCATACTTTACAGACTTTTACAGATAAATAATTACACACGGAGAGGAATAAATTGCACCATCTACTTTGCAGTTCTCGTAAATAGTTATATAAGCAACTCAGATTGTAAGTTTTACTATTCGTACACTGAGAGAAATTCTATACGAATTATTAATATTTTGGTACGAAAAATTACCATTTTTCATAGTAAATTGGGGACATAAGGTCCATTCCGCTATTTTTATTATATTTCTACAAGTAATTGCTATG
>JABFOW010000455.1:0-11853 GCA_022817725.1 Archaeoteleia sp. ZL-2020 | reverse complement strand
TTTAAAACACATTTAAATAGTGAAATTTATGATGAATATTTTTCGCATAAAATTTGTTTACATTTATTCCCAAACCTCCTTGATTAAAGAAAGATGATTTCATAAGCAAAATAAAAACAAAATTTGATGAGATATATTTGTGCATACCTGTGAGGAAGAATATCTAGCAGAATCTGGCGACGCTGACGATGACCTCGCACTGCTGCAGGACATTCCATCGCTGCCAAGACTACCGTGGAAACTGCTGTGCAATGAATTCGATAAAGGTCCTGGGGATGCAGGAGATGCGATTAGGGGCGATTTAGATCGAACTGAATCTGCCCTAGACCTAAAAATATTTAATTTCAACATAATAAAACATGTAGAAATTTTTCTATATGTCGATAACTACGATGATGTATGTGGAAGAAGTTTATATAACTTTACAATGATTTTTTTAATATTATACTCTACGATGTTAAAATTGAACTTGAAATTAAATTATATTATATATTTATTAAAATTTATATTTTATATTAAAATTGCTATAAAAATATACTAAAATTAGATGAATTAGATTATGTCCCCTTACTTTAAAAATTTAAGCATTGTAGATGTAAATAGAATTTTAAATCACTGAATCCCCTGATTAGATGCATTTAATGATTAATGACCTTATTGATTGAATTAGTTACATTAATATCGAATGTAATAAGCTTGAGATTAACTATAACATTTGTTTACTCTGTACATCTATTGTCATGCTTTTTAATTATAAACATTGGTACTTAGTATTATAATGACTAAAAACTTTACAGGATAAAGATATACTTTGCTGAAGGACACTTTTTTGATTGTTGGAAGCCGTTGCTTGTTAAATAAGAAAATCATTCAAGCAGTAGCGTACTATTTGCAAGTAGGTTTATGGTATGAATTATCTTGTTCATCGTAAGGTCCCAACGTTCTTATGATCAAAGAATCAATTGTATTCTATTCGGAAGATAATACGGTCGACCGCTTTTGGTCTCGTTTTCATGTAGATGTTGAAACTACACTACTACATGCAAAACTAAAGCTAAACTATTATAGCTTATCATTACAATCTTCATCCGATAATGAAATATCTAATCGTATCTGTATCCTTTAGTACAATAATTCGTTTCATTCACAGTGATGTAGATTACAAATATCTAATTTCAACAACCTTATTACTTATTGCAGAACTTTTATGTTCTGTATATATATATTTTAAAATAAAGTATTAGTTATGTATTGCTAGGATCTATTTCTAAAAAATCAAGGTAAAATTGTACGCGTGCTAGTTGTATACTATGACATTTCCAGATATTGAATACTATGACAATTGTTATTCCAGAATATATTAAGATTTGAAAATATTCTGTTAATTTATAAATTGCAAATTTCAAAGCAATGGTGTGATGAGTAAGAGTTTAATACTGTTTTTTATTTTTGAAACATACTTTGTAGTGTAAAATGGAACGCAGATGCTTAAAACATGACAATATGAACACGTTTTGTAACCGAGTTTTGCATGACAATAATGACAATATCGCAACTGTTAATGCGATGCGATACGACAGTTCAGTATTCAACCAACAATGTCAGTGCCGTGCTCGAGTCAAGTCGAGAGAAAGCTGAAAATTTTCGTGTTCACTGTGCAGTAGTGACAAAGGAACGAGTGACGCTTTACGTATTTCCAGACTACATCGTAATTTACATTTCTCTTAGCCTTGTAAAATTTTGATTAAACATACCATATAAAAGTTTATTATATTTCATATATCCGCTGGGAAAATTTGATTGAATATATTATTTTACTTTATGGCAATATCAGGATATGCTTCTAAAAGTAGTAAAACTGATTGCGATTATATAAAATACCTCCTACGCATGTGGTATAGAAAAAGCGCATTGTATAGTCTGCATTAATAGAAGTTTACAATGCTGCAGCAGTTTTTCTTGCACGAAACAGGAAAGTTTGTACTACATGATTGTTCATTGAATTTTTACTTTCAAAGTTAATTTTACATTCTCCATAAAGTATGGTAATTTTCATTATACAAGGCTTGCTCACTGTAATTTATTACAATTTAGTGCAGTAAATAATATCGTTATTACATTAAATTAACCAACGCAATTATAATTTTTATATAAACATCTTTATTTATGTTTCTTTGTCAAAAACGATTTTTCAGCTGCGTTTCGAATTGCTCGACTATGATTCGCGTCGCCTAATGTACCTAATTAATACCTTTCAGGCGATAACTGATCAACAAAGCCGACCACCTTCTTTTTCGTCCCGCTTACAACGAGCGAGGGCATACTACAAGGGTAGAAACATAATGAACACAACAATACATCTAACGAACAATGAACAAAATATTGTTCAATATATCTATAATAACAAAAAGACAATACATATGAAACGTGTCAACTTTCAAATGTAAAACATTTCAACCTCTATTTAATGATTTAATACACGTAGACAAATACAATTATTAAACAAATATTGAAAGAGTTAAAACAAATATAGAAAAAGTTTTTTATTCAACCTTTAAAGACAATTTATATATTATTTAATCCTTTCTTCTCGTGCATTGGCTTTTGACAACAATGACTCATGATCAACATAATCAAGATCATCAACAAAATCTGTTATATTCAAACGAAATAGATCGATATGATCAGTTTGTACGGTGGAATCTGAGACAAACCTTAATAACAGATATAATTTAAAATCTATTATTAAATCAATTTATTAATATTTTCTGTATTCCAAATATTATGATTCTTATATAGTTTATGTGTTGATTCCAATTCTTATAATTATAATATTTATACTATAAAGTCAAAATATTGTTGAGGCATTAACAAAAATCCGGTAAGAAAGGGTTAAATTTCAAAAAAATATTGTATATATATTGTTTTCAATAATCTAATGTATTATTTATTAATAAAATATATTTTTGTGTATAAAAAATAGTCTCAAACCTCCCTGATCTTTTTTCTAAGATCAGAAACAAAAATTAATTACTAAACCTCCGAACTCAAAAATACAATTATTACAAGATATATCCTATTTGACTGACATTATTTATAAATAATATCTATCTAAATTTTGAAAAAATTAATTTTTATTTAAACTCTGTTTAGATTTATGCTATTTTAAAATATCTAATCATGCATAACCTGACACGCACATTTTAAATTACATATTACTTTTGGATAATACTATTATTTGTAATGTTATAAGTCATTGTTTTTTTAACGATATAACTAAAAACAGTATTCTTTTTACGATTTGTACATACCTATTTGATTTAGGAGTAACGAGATCTCTCGTTTCAGAAGTGAATTTCCTTTCAGCTCGTCCACCATTAAAAAGTTCCACCGTTTCCTTAGTCACTGTTTCTAGAAGTGGTTCACCACCTCTCCGACCCTTGCTGAAGGTTCTTTGGTCCGTTTTACGAACCATAACGACCCTCGACAGGGGTTGATTGAATTCGTGACCATGCATCGTCGGTGGAATCATTGCCAATGACTGTGATAATGGCCCACCAATGCGTGGCGACCTACACAGAAAATAATAATAATCGTTATTACAAATTAATATTACAGTTAACCATGTACGTTAGAATTATATAAAAAGTATCATCGAATTCTCTCTTTAAAATATCGTCATGAATATATTACCGTTAATTTAAAGGAAAAGAAGCTAAATATCCAGAACAAAATATAGCAACATATCAAATTAGAATTAGTTCATTATTAATGAAATTTTCATTTAACGAATATTAATAAATAGACATATTTGAAGAGATAGTATATTGTCAGATAACTAACTATACAACTAAATGACATTTTAATCTTAATTCTACACTCTCGTTTTACTGTCACAGTTTGCGCAATGCCTCGTTAATTACAGCGATTGTGATAATGTACAAGAGTTACAAAAAGGAACTTATAACACGTTCATGTGAGAACACACAGTGAATGTCTAGGAACTCGTCAATGCTTTTTCGTTTTAGACTTAACATTTTCTCATCTAAGTTCTTTTATCTTTGACATCCTGTGAAAATCTTGATAAAATTTACATTAACTGTTTGTTTATGAAATGTTGTATAATTCAAATCATGTAACATGTAGTAGATGTAATTATTCTTTTAGTGGCATGAAATTCAAAATTCCCACCGTCAGGAATGCTTTCAGATATTTGAATTATCATTTATATAATTAAGCACAAGTAATGTATTATTAATTATACATGATTATGTCCTGATATATATTATGTTACGTATGTAAATTGATAGGATACCGTACAAATTCGTATGTATTTATTTATTTGCTTTTGTATATGTTTATTCGTAATTAGAAATTGTTAAGATGCATTTCACAGAGTCGATTTATCTTTATTTGTATACCATTCAATTTATTCAATATATGACCGAAATGAAACCGAGAGTTTATGCAAATCGCGATACGCCTTCTCGTTTTAACGGCACTGTCGGTTTTAACTCCCCTTTCACCAAAATAATAGTACGCATGTGAACTTCGTAAGCGGCAACGTGATTATGCGCTTGATTAATCCGTTATCCGATACCGACCTCTCAGATCGTCATGTGTCCAACGTAACTCATTAGGTCGCTCACGTTCTTGCGTAACTTGACCGCAAGAAAAAGGAATTGCAAAGGTGCATCGAAATTCTTGCAAAATTGTTTTAATTGTCATTGCACTCTATTATTCAATAATCTGATTACACTACAGAGTTAATTATATACATTAATTAGTTTATGTAATAACAATAAGAGAAAATATTAATAATTAAGAAAGTCATATTCAGATTTAATAATCATAATGTATGCATAACGTTGTCAATTGTACAAGTAATAATTATAGAATGAAAGTTTATAGTTGTAAACTATTCATGCTATAATTATTATTAAAGTTGCCTAATAAAAAATATATTTTTAACCATAACTTAGTATTTATAAGCATATATTACCACAGCCAGCCAATTATTTAAAGGCAAACGTTGTTTAGTTTATCGATTTATTTATTACTTAACACATTAATTAAATGTATATCATTTCTTGTTATAATCGAATATAAGATAAACTAAAATTATCAACATCATTTATTTATAATAAACATTAACTTTAACTTCACTTCCATTTAATTACTTTAATTTTCTTCAAATTTCTCACTTGCTTCAAAAACAATGATGACAAAAATATTTGATTCGCATGAAATGTAAATGTGAAACAAAAAAAAACACCTGCCTAACTGATTTAAAACCGAAAATTAAATGTAATTAATACAATTAATAATATAATAGTTGTATTGATAAATAAACACTTAAGAAGCCTATTCTACTTTTTGCAAATTTGCTGTTTGTTAGATGATACCAATCGTACAAGAATACACAAATTTATATATATCCTAGTGGAAATGGAACACCTTTAATTAAACACTTTTTTTGTAACAGTGCCATTTGTCAAACTTACTTGATTACATTACGAAAACATTGAAAGAAACGTGTAGATTTGAAACCTTAGGACAAAGTTATTTCCAAATGTAACTTACGATTTTTCGATAGGAAGTATTCCGTATTTATAAAGGGAACAAAGTCTTCATTTTGAAACGCACAGGTATAAACTGGCTGACTTCTTTACCCGGCTTTACACGATCGAGGTGTACTCGCACAGGGCAACGGAACGAACGAAACGGGCACGAGACGGGCACGAGAGAGAACGTGCTCTTCTCCTGAAGAGGAGAGGTGGTCAATTAGCCGTTACTTGGTGCACATGCCTCGGCCAACCAGCACTCTCATGGCGCGGCTCGCTGCTCGGCGCATCCGAAAAATAAAAACATAGTCACAAGACCGTAGAAATGACGCTTAAAAACGCGCTTCACTTGGAAGAACACTCGGCATTGATACATTCCACAGTTCATGTGCATGAATGAATTATGTAACGTTAATTATTACACACAATCTACCGAATATGATTGCATATGTTTCCGCAAATCTATTGTTGAACATGGTAATTACTTTATATAATTAGAAATAATTTGTCTATGTCATTAATTCATTTGGTTCTTTACTTTAGTAGTCGTTTTTTTACTCTACTCTGTATTTCTTGAAAACATAAAAGAAAGATTTTTTTTATATTGGAATTGTTTTTCATGATTTATAAAAACATCTTTGTAAAAGATACTTTGTATTAAGAAAAAATCGAGCTATCAGATATAATAGGTATTACTCAAGTTGCTACGTTATGGCCATTATATCCATCCTTACACCTGTGCACCTGGAACTTTTTTTTCGAATGTAGTGTGGGAAAAACCTAAGTTTATTTCCTGTTAATAGGATAAGTATCAGTACCATGGCAAGATTTCTCCATAGTATATTGAACATATTCATATAATCAAAGGCAATTCTTGTTCCTCTTTTTAAATTAAATTATTATCTTTTTATAAAGTATTGTATATGGAGAGAAACATTATTAAAAAACTTGTACTATTTAATGTAGGATAATCAATTGTTATTAACTACGATAGGATGTCAGTAATTGTAGGTACTTTTATTATATAGTCTTTTTATTTTTAACAAGCATTTTGTAATAAAAATGATATATCATACGATAAGAGTATAAGTTAAAGAATAGATGACTATTACTCTGGTGTTAAAGATTTACATTTACATTCCCCTCTCCATATTTTTGATGAAAGAAAAGTTACCATAAAGTCACAAATTAATTATGGTTATAATTAATTGTTAAATGTTCCAACTAAGTTTTTTAAACAGAAATAAATGTTATTTTATAATGCATTCTCTTAAGTAAAATTATTTTGATTTCGCAAACATCATTTTATAAGGTTTTCCTATTTAACCATAAAACAGAATGTATCTATTTTATCAAATATAATTTATACTTTCTTTATCAAATAACTATATTCACCACTATTTTCATTTTAAACATATGTAGCGAAAATTTTTTAACCCATTGTATCATCAGTGGATACATTTCTTTAAATCCTGTTACAAACAGATTAACAGTATTACCATATTAATACAACCAGAATACAGATTACTTTAATCATGATATATAACTTCCTTATATACTTAAGACACTTCATAAGTAATAACAATTATAAACCAAATGGTTACTGTAACCGTTATAAGGTAAACGGCCCAGTTAATGACCTTAAGGTATTGTTCACTGCAGTTTAAAATACACAAATAAAAACTTTATATAATAAATATTTAAGTAATATAAATAACTTTGTATGTTTATTAAATAATAAAAAAATCTGTATTTCTAACAATACTAGTCGTATGTGTTTTTAACCTTAACTAACATATCGTCCTTTAACATTATAAAATCATACCACGTATCTAATTTATTTATTTAAAATCGTAATTAAATCTTTCTACAACAAAGTACAACCTATATGCAAGTAACGTGAAATTTGTTTATTGATTGACAAACTTGTGTTCACATATACTAATTGACATTCAACGCTTAATATCCACCGAAATGTCTTCCGCGACACGTTCTGTGTGTCGATAACCATAACCTACCTTAACTGTCTCGTATTAAGTCAAACATACATATTAAATGTATTTATAAGAGACAGATTCACAATAATCACGTTCCTTGCTAATTGCGTAACTTTTAAATATCAAAGTTATTTCTAATCTAACCACTCCTGTAATATATATTTTTCATAGATACTCTTAGCAAATATATATATAAACTCAAATATGCATTTTAATAACCATTAACAAGATTACGGTCAATTTAGAAGTCATTTAGTTTTTTGCCCATCGTTTGACGCTTACCCTGACAATACTCAGACCGGCAATAAAAACATTAAGATCGGTGACAAAGATAAAGTCGTAGGCTTATAACTAAATGCATGTCGCCAAGACCCGAGAAAATGTGTCTAAGCGTAGCTATGATTTATTGCAAATTACTCGCAAATAACAAGCTGATATAATTACGTAGACGGTAAATTGAGTATCCACGTTATTCGTAGCGTTGAACAAAAACAACTTTCTAGTATTCTAATGAAGAAGAGTGTAAATTGGTTCAAAAATAATAAGGAGAACGGTTGGATAAAAGAGAGTCTTCGACTTTTCTCATTCCCTTCCGCTTTCTTACGCTTTCGCGACGAGAGCGTTGGTACGCAACATTATTAGAGAGACCCAAAGGCAAGCGGCCGCCGCTGCGTGAGTCCCGCTATTCTAGCTGACCGGAATCACTGCTCTGTAACAGTGAAGAATCTTTTATTTGTTCCAAGCGATGCACTAACATATGCGTGTGTTCGTGCCTGTATACACGCACAGGCATATATATTATATACGCGTATACATGCCGACGGCCATATATATTACGAGTTTGTATATACACGCGAAGCTTACTGCGTTCTCACGTGTTATGGGTACGCTCGTGGAATTTACGAGCTCAAAATATACTATCACTGCTGTATGTGCTATATGTGCAGCAGTTTAGAGGAAATTGAGCAATTTGAAACGACCAATTTTCAGTGTTAATTAGCCGTATTTAAATAGAAGCGTGAAACTACAGATTACGACAAATTTATGTACTGCGTGTTTGTACCAATGGATACGCGTGATTTAGATATATAAACTATTTACATATTCAAATAATCGTCTTCGATGAAGTGAACATTCCAATACAGTAAATACAACTAATGGATTAATTTGTTCAATTTAATATTAAAAGAATAGAATCATCGATGGATGATTTAATACTAAGTAAAAATATTGCGTTTAATCAATTAAATCTTTAAAATATTATACAGCACTTTGAATTTAATTATTTAAATGTAAAAAACAATTATGTATGTATGTATTGTATCTAATAATGGATTTTGATCTATTTTGTTATAAATACTATTTTGTATACAGTACAATAGAAGACATACATATATTTATCAATTTAATAATATTACTAAAATAAGTTTGACTGGCTAGACAACAAAATGCGGACTTCATAATTAAATCGTAGGAACAAATAATGCTATTTCCGGCATTTTAATGGTCAACCGACGTTATCAGAAATGTACCCACATGCTCAATTTGTCGCGTAAGTAATCGTTTTGTTTTCCATGTCAAGTTCGACCTTGACGCTTGAATTACTCGATGCGGTTTCGCGAATTGGTCCTCGTGACATTATCATCCCAATGTAATTGCGAACGAAAAGACGAATGTGGGTCAGCATTTTTCTTCAATTCTTCTTTTATACAGTAGTTTTTAAACTGTAAAGATTCAATTTAAATCTTGAACACAAGTCAAGATCAAAGTAAAATGATGTAAGATGACGGTAGAGTTTTTTTTTTCATTTGAATACGCATTATGCCGGAAATATTGGCTAAGAACAATGTAGGGTTGGTATTAGTTGCAAGACGAGATGTCCGTTTCGGACTTTCCGGCCTTGTCATAGGTCGAGGTGGAAAGACGATAAGGGGATTTGCATGACCGTCGCACGTGACCGCCTGTACGAATGAACGGGTACAATGCACATGAGCACCTAACTTGGAGTACCTAACACTCGACAGGTGCTTCGTCTGAATGCACAGCGTTGACCGTAATGACTGACCTTTCTTGCGATCGATAGAAAAGATACACCGCACGACTTCGGCTGACAAAGAATTTCAATATGCACCTCGAGAAAATCAAGATTCCTTCCAGGGATTTTAATTATGAGATATATATAAGAATGTCACTATTATTAGTACAGTGTTTTAAATGTTATTTAATTAAGTCGAAGCGAAATTACATTTTTGTTTGCTTAATTCTCAGATATTGATCAAGAAGAATAATTGTTGGAAAATATTTTTGATAAGTCTTTTTACATTTTTTTTAAATATCGTTTGCAGTTCAAATATGTGAAATGTTTGTATTGCACACTCTTTTATCTTTGCAAATTGATATATTCTCTACAAATTTATCAACGCAACTGTTGAAATTTAATTGTTACAAAATTAAATGTCTTCAAATACATAATAAGTAACCATTTTTTCGTTTTTTAATATATTTAAATAACCAATATTAAATATATTAAATTTATTAAATATATTAAATAACGAATATTTAAATAACTGGGTCAATTAATATATTTCACGTAGTGCAAATATTCGTTTAATTTTACTGATTAATTTTTTATTTGTATAACCAAATATTTATTTGAGTTAAAATAACAAATTGGTTTAGTGTATCAAATATCAGTACCCAAATTTGAAACCAAAATTTTATCACGAAAAACAAATATTATTCTCAGCATATAATGACCCTGACTTCGGCATTATATCTAATATTTTAAAGAAAATACTATATTATTTAACACTTGTAAAAAGTGTTTTCTAAATATACAATGCTATTAATATATGAATATTCATACACAAAATTCAAAAGTAATGTTTTTTATTTTATATCGAAACAATAAAAACACAAAGTCATATGATTTGTATCTTATAATGAGTTTTGACATTAAATATTATGAGTAGTATTACATACATATTATTATTAAATTAACATATTGTAAATGAATCTGTACAAATATTTGTGTGCATTAAAGTTAAGAAACTTTTTCAATTAGAAAAATATGTTTTAAACTGTGGCACGTACTTCGATCTCGTTAAAACTTTTGCCTCCAATAATTTTATATTCGATAAATACATATGAAATAATGATAACTTGTACAAAACATGCATATTGATAGTATTTAAGTGCAGTAAATACAATGTTATTAGAAAATCAATGAGAAATATTAATTCGCATAGAAATTAAATAAATGTAGAATGATTAAATATTATTCATTATATCTCTATTGTATGTGAAATTATATTTACTAATATATACATATGCAATTGTAATTGAATCTAATTAAAATTAAGTATGTCATTCAGCCATATGCTGTGTACTTTTAGTATGTAACTTTCAGTACGCAAACAGAAGATTAATAGACGTATTGACACGGAATGATAATTTGAAATAAAATATTGAAACGTTGTAAATTACTTCAATATTTTAAATGAAAATTGCTTTGTTCTATCTACTTTATAACAGTAATTGTTTGATACTGTTATTTGTCAAAATTACAAGTTGGAATTTAAACTCTAGATACACGTTACGCTTCACTGATCATACAATAATGAATGTTTTTATTCATGCAGCAAATTATTTTGCTTTGCGAACAATTGAAATAATACCAAAATTGTTTTTAAATATCTACCATAATAATGTATATTATTGCATAATATTAATCGTATTGAGCCTCTTACAAATTTGTTTATCTAAATTATATTTTTGATTTTTATATTTTGAGAAACTTTATATTCGCCGTTATTTCCATACATCGTAATAAGTTTCATTCATTATAAATATTAACTTAGTCCACGTTCTCAAAAGTTTTTAAAAATTATGTCAGTTTATATTTATACTAATATAAGTAATACTTTTTAAATATATTCTGGATACATTTAAATTTACCTTATACTATATATAATTTCTCAAATCAAATTTTTTCTTAAATCAAATTTTTCTACATATCAATATGCACTTGATTTGTAACCTTTCTGCTCTTTAATCAAATTATTTTAATTTTCATCATAATCAAATTAACATAATTTTGGATAATTAACTCAATTTTACACAATTTATATTGAATATGTATCCAAAATGTATAAATAAATATTCCTTATTAGTAACGTCACTTTATATCATTTGATCATTTAATAACTTCAAACTACAATGTAATATTTTCAAACGACATTCATTACGAAATTGTTACGATGCTTGATTTTCAAAAATGTTTTTACGAGATG
>JABFOW010000454.1:0-11856 GCA_022817725.1 Archaeoteleia sp. ZL-2020 | reverse complement strand
CTAAACTTAAAAAAAAGCTACTTCAAAGGTCGTAAATGAAATTGTTTAACCCTTCATTAATTCAACATGCGAACAAAGGTACGAGGACAATGGTTTCGGTTTCCTCAAAATTAGCTTAACAAAAATATTATAATGACATACTAATTTAAAGCACATACCATTTAAATTTAAATTTATTTCAATTGTAACAATAATACAAATTTGGGTTTAAAAGTTCTTTTGCTGAACAGGGTTTATCCCAATAGTTAATAACAATTATAGATGGAGAAATTTGTTGAAAATTACTGCTGAAATAATTTGCGTTTAAAGACATATTCTAAAGCACTATGGAACGAATTATTAGAATTATAATAATTTTCTCCATACTGTATTGGAATGTTACTCTAAATGAAAAGATTTTTCTTGAGATCGCCAGAAAGGATGGTAAATTTCAACGAAGTATTTTTCTCCGTGTATTTTCTTCTTGAGAGTATCATTACTATATTTACTATAATCGTCTAACGAGCAGAGCTTTGTCGCCTGTTAACTGTAAGCTATATGCTTATTTCATTTTTCCAACATTAGTACATTAAAGAAATTATCATTATATTTTACCTAAATGTTTACTTCAACTAAATTTATCCTTTTATCCTTATAACAATAGGGAATACAGGTAGATGGATAATTATCACCTTGCACAATATTTTGGTTTACTCTCCAGGGGTTGTACCTAAATGCAGTCCAAAATCCGATATCCACATTACCAAACAAAGCACGAGCTTCATAACAGGTACCTGCGAAAATCCTTGGGCTCAGGTATCTGGGAAGGAGTTAATGACAAAAACGGATGACAACACAAACAACTGACTATTATGTGTAAATATTACTAAGAGCAAAGAATAGAGGATCTGTTATTATTCATCAGGATTTATGGATTTAGATCATGGCAGTATGTTTTTTCTGCCTCAAAGTCGTTTAGCTGGCAAGATTTTAATTTGTAAGAATTCATATTATGGGCAGTTACCTGTTTTTCAATCTCATTTTAATTTGTAATAATCTTCTATACTTTTCTAACATTGTTTAAAAAGTCGTTTTATAATCATAATATTCTTAATTGCCAAGATCATAGAAAATAATATTATAAAAAAATTCAATAAAGCCAGTACTGGCGCCATTACTATATGACAACTATCTTTGATCGCCGTTATAGTTCTACGGTCAACTTTGCCTGGGCCAATGTTGGCGCCCAGTATTGGCAGGATCGACAACGGTGCTGGCCCAATACTGGCAGAAAAGAATACAGAAAAGAGTTTTGTTGGCTTAACCAAATTATTTTGTCGTTTTGCTGTTATGTTTCGTTTTGTTGAGATAAAACTATTGTTAATGAGTTTTTTTGAGTTTAGTTTTAAAACAGTCTATCAAGCAATTTTCGAAAAAGGTTGGTACAATTTAATACTCTGCATCAAAATCATAAATGCATGTTAAAAAATTGTATTCATTTCCGTTTTACCGCTAACCCACGTAATTCGAATTTAAAGTTCTTCCTCAAAAAAAAGAGATCGCATCCAACCTGGACGCTTACAATTACAATCCATTTACGTTTCATTAATCGAGGGTTATCGAGATAGCGCTTTTGCGGATTGCGCTGGCTTCGGCATTTACTGTGCCCGTGGTGCTGAATGGAAAATGATTTTCGAAAGGGTCTCGGCTTGATTCGACAATGCGACCGATTCGTGAGAGGTACACGCGGAATATCAGCATCACACGCACACACACAGCTACGTATATAATACATCTCGCTCGCCGTCAGTCACTCAGTCAGTCATTGATACCATGGCGTGATTAATGAAGAGTCAAGGTTTGGGATCACAGTGCCGAGTCAAGAAGGGGGATACCAGGGCCCCCGAGCACGACACCACGAAGAATGTCGATACCACGCCAGCGACAAAATAAACGTCGGAGAGAGAGAATGGAGCGCGAGTTGTCAGGACTCGGGGAACATTAATTATATTTAATCGCCGAACAGATATTTCGCTTTAGTGAAAATTGGACTAATCTGCTCTTGCTCTCAGTCGATTGTACAAAAAGAAATTTCGCGAGATTAATTGCAAGGAAACGTTTTCTTTGTTCTTTTCACGAGAACAACATCGTATTGTTGGCGATTTTTGCATTGCAATCTGGTGAAACATATGGTACTCATATAATTATATAGTATACATAGAAACAAATTGAACTAAACTAATTTTGACTAAACATGTGGAAAGAAAAATAAACTGTATTTAAAACATATTTTTGTATGTTTTTATAACTCACCATCTCGAAGATAAATGGCATATAAGAGGATGACACATATTAATACACAATTTAATCTCATATAAAGCCCAATTAGAAAAACCAGTACTTAATCATATGAAATGTTATGAGGGTTTAATCTTTTAAGCGATAATATTGCTACACTAATATTCCAGTAATCTAATTCTATGATTGTAAACTGTCTCATTTTTACTTTTATGTCATAAATTTTAGTCATGTAATTTTGTTTACCGTCACTATCAAATATAATTACTGTAAACAAGATGATCTAATGGTCACAATATTTACCAACCAAAAACCGTAATCAGAAATTCTATTTACCACTTGTTTACAACTATGTTTTTTGTTGATAAAAATAGCACATTGTTGTCAAGGAGTGAAACGTCTATTTTGTAATACTTTTGTGATGGTATTACCAGAAATGTCTGTGACAGTAAATGACAATTAATATAATACATGATTTACTCCGTATTTTAGTTGAATTCTATTTTTATTAGATATACTTCCCTTCTCAGAAGTACCATTTTATTATTTTTCATATGCGTTTAAATATATTTTAATCACTTTATACTTTTCTTCTCCATGATCTTTTCTGTAATTCCATTTCTTGAGAATCCTTTTTACATGTAAATCGCAATATCCGTGGTATGCATAATAATGGAAACAACTAATTCTACAGGTGTGAAACATGCATATGAAATCGTAACGATTATAATTACAACAAATTAAAATTATACGCTTGCAATTACTGCGAGTCTCTGCGCATTATTTATAGACGCTGGCAATAGCTACACGCGTTCATTTCATATGTGCCGTTGAAGACGGCGTCGTTCGTAATGAATTAACATTAATATTTATGCAATTACGCTTCGCGTCTGCGGAATGGTCAATTACATGCTAATTCCGGGGCTTCAGACGCGCGAGGCGTTCGGCGGCGACCTTATGCGCAAAGCGCTGCTTCTCGCGGCAGCCTCCTCGTAAATAACTCAAGACTTTGTTATCTTCGGGGGCTCTTCATCCGATTATTCTACGACCCGACTTCTTTTAGGTTTCTCTATCCCTTCCCCTACTCCTTCCCAATATTTTGCGGCTCGGAACCTCGCACTATAGACAGGTGCGTGGTAAACCGCAAGTCCTCGAAATACCTTCAACTAAGCTCGTGATTTAGGAGGGTTACTCCGATAGTATCAACGAGTCAATGATCCTTCGACGACAAATACATCATCTTTAGTCGACAATATTTACTTCCTCTTTTATTTTTGGCCTGTAACAGTACAAACAGGACTTTAAACAAATCCAATATTTTTCAATTTCACATTGTAAAGTAAAATTGTAAGCATGATGATTATTTTACGATTATCTTAAAATTCATTTCAAGACATCGTAACATGTGCGATTATATCGTAGTCAGTGCAAGAAAATACTGTGGTCAATTTCGATGACCACTAATGTTTTTGGTTGCGATGACCGCATTGTTTGTGGGGACCGAGAGATATTTAGTTGTCACTCAAATTGACCGTAGCTTTTTCTAAGTGTGCTGTGCTGTAATCTCCATCAGTGACAAGTGAATGCTGTTCTCTTCCTAGTTCGATTCAGTACGATCGAAAAAAGGAAACAAGTCGCAACGTAAAAATAAATGAGAAGATAGAAGAAACATTGCGCCAAGAAGGAAGAGGTTGCTCGCATAGATAGACAGTCGAATGGGGCACCCAGCACGGCGATATGGCGCCTTTATTCGTTTCACATCGACCGACATGGACAAAACGTCAGGAGTTCAGGTTGCTCTTCGCTCAATTGTAATAAAGATGCGTTCATCGCGAATATTTAGATGCTATGTTGTTGGTAGCCTCAACAACTCGGACGACCTTCCAGAATGAGTCGTCGTCATGATCTTATATTCAGGTCTTGACACTTCGCTTCAATTACACGTGTAGAAGAAAACGTGTAATAAAGCTGTATAGTTAGACAGTGGATACTGTGTTATTGAATAGAATACATACACGATTTGAAGAAACCCTTTATGTAGTGATTATTGACATATTATAAATGTGATCAGTATCATAATTGTTTTTTGGTCATCATCATCAATCGGGTTACTTTATATTTATTTTTATTCAGCACTATTTTAATGCCTACTTTGATAATGGTAGGATTCAATGTATAGTTAAAATTTGTAACAATTGTTTTACAACAAATGATTTGACGTTATTTGAAATTATATAGATTTTTGACTGACAATGCTTTCGTTGATTCGAGAAAAGGTTTTGTTGCAAATAAATATTCAATTAAATGCGTATAATATATTCAATAAAATTGAAACCTGAAAAAAATTATATGGATATTAGCTACACATAATTGTGCAAGCAATAGTCTTACAAGACTGAACAGAATATAGAACTTGCGTGATCTACGTTACGTCTCATAACTTATCAATGTCTCGCATCAATTTCCACTATTTCAATTTGTAAATAGTTACGCATTATTCTTATACCGTGGCAACTTAATTCATCTTATATTTATATACAATTTCCTTTGGTATATGTGTAATGCGATGGAAATATTCCGTTGAACATGCGAAATTAAATTTTGTGAAATGAGACAAGCGGTGATTTATACCTGGCGTCTTGTCTACGGAGTGACTCGTTCCTGGGCAGCGAATCTATTTCTGTTTAGTTTGGATAACCTCAGTTGACCACCGTGCGATCTCTTCCACGAAATTTCATTTCATAATAATGTCATAAATCATATGATTTGAGTACTCCGAGGGCGATAGATTTGACGCAACTGTTATCAAGTATGAGCTGTCGTAGGTCGTTAACCAAGCGTCTGCATGGGCATTTCCATAATATTGCAAGTATGTTTATTCATCTTTTTACAGAATGTAGCACGCAGACGCTCACGAGATAGTTGAAAGTTCAAATGATATGGCTTGATAAGAGTACAGAGAGAATGAAAGGAAAAGAAAAAATCTTCATACCACGAATCACGCTTGTTTCATGTATACAAAGAGATCCCATTGACTGCTACTGACGTACTCTTATCACGGTTACAGCAAAAAATGAATCTACTTTCTTTTGTTAACAATAAATGAATTTATAATCACTTTAGCTAAGAAACTTTTTAAGATTTTTCAACAATTAGATGTTGTTTACTCTTAGACAAAAAAACTGCAGGCACTATTCAAATTGTAAATATTGATTAAATTAGTTTCCGTCTTATAAGTGAAACGAAAATTAATTGTAGATTTTAACGTAGTAAGAATTTATCTCAAAAACTGAAATTGATCTTATCAATCTGTTTCGAGTAATTTCCAATATGAGACAATGCATCAAATAAGATTTGTCAGTATTAGTTAAAAATAAAATGCAGAAAAACATCCAGAACTTGAATAGAATTTGTATAGTTTCATTAAAATGTGGAAAAGTGTTATTAACAAATTTTTACTATTCCTTTACTTTTAAGTAATTTTATATATTTATTATAATAAATTGATTCCTATTTCTATGCATCATTAAATTATTGTTTAGTAACAGTTTTTAACGAATAATACCATGCTTAAAAATGCAGCTAAGTGGTTGAGTAATTATTGCTGTGATAAGTATATTTGCTACTTCATCCAACGCAGCTTCTGTCACAAGTAATCAGTTTGCTATCCAAATAATAAAATTATTGTTTGCTCTGGTCAATAGTTTTTGCTGCCACAGATATTCTTTTTTTCCATTTGTAACAAATTTGATTGTATTTTCGATAACAATCATCTGTTTTAGTTCCTTAGCGTAAGATAAAAAATAAACATAAATGGAAAGAATAAGATATATCCGATACAAACTGAACAATAGAAATGTGTGGAACATATTCTATAAATTTATAGACGATTTTGACTGAAAATTACAATTTTAAAGAATAATAATACGTTTTTAAAGAATAATCTTCGCTCTTATTACTTAGATTATTTTTCAAATTTAGAAACCAGTGTGCAGCTAGCTGATAAGCATGACGTGCAAAAATGCGTTGAATTGCCTCAGGAAACGCGAGAGAAATATACGGCTAAGAGCAGCACACATTGATTAATCTGCCCACGTGTTATTAATAACCATGAATACAAATTTCTCACCTGATGCATCAAACAAACTTATGACATACGTCGAGAATCGATGCAGAGCTGTTTGTTCAACTTAGCCTCAGTCCCTCCTATTTACGTGAATAATTTCTTGAAGGCACTTGCCAAACAATTTAATTTTCTGTCGAAATTACGAAAAACACTATTTATGTTCGCGAGATTAAATACCAGGAGTGTACTACACAGAGAAAACTGCTTCATTGAATCAACCAAACTTTTGGTAAAAATACGACCAATCAAATAATTTAGTTGAGAAAACCAAAACTCGGTTTTCTCAACTTGGTTTGGCAACCATATTATTTGGTTGTATTTTTTTTCACAACCAAATTGTATTGCTGTTGAAAATGTAGTTGTACCAAACACAATTAAGTGGATTTAACCAAATTATTCAGTTAGTCAAATTTTACCAAATGTCTGGTTGAGTCAACCAATAGTTCATAGAAATGAAAGATGGAGATTCACATAGATGATAGTTTGAAGAAGCAAAAGTATCTAAATCATGTTATCCAAACGATGACAAATATACGTACAATTTCTTACTTTTCGACAAATTGTGTACTATTATAAACACAAATGTACGTCTATACATATTTTACTATTTGTTGTGCCACTCCTTATGATTCATTCATGAATGGTATTATGACTTTGCCTATATACATTGCCTAGACAAGTACCGACAAACGTTTCCAAATTGACTGACAGCATTATTATGCAAACCCAGATTCAATAGTGTATCATTATTCAAATATCCTCAGCTTTAGCAAACGCGTAATCATCACTACTTAATGATATTTAAGTGGAAACCGTAGAGCGACATTTCGATCCTGTGGCTAGCTATTTTCTCGACAGAAATTGGCAAACAGAATTGCAAAGAGTGGTCTAATTGTTTGGTTCTTCATTAGTTTCTATATAAATATATAGTAAATAAAAAGCATTTAATACAATTGATGTAATTGTATGTCTGAAATTATAAGATTTTATGCAACATAGAATGGTTCAAATTAACTTTTTTCAAGATTTTTTTTACTATTCACAAGTGAAACCCAAAGAATTGCTTTTTATGTAGACAATTTAAATTAAATAATGACTTTTATCTATTAATATGTCTACATTTTGCACAAAATATTACATAACATTATTAACATATGTATCTGGTCACGCGTCACTCCTAAACAAGTTTAAAATTAAAGTAAAATTAAAGTGAATTAGAGTTAAAATTTGTTTAATGAGACTGTGGTATTACCTTTACCATCTCTAGCCACAATTATTTTATAAGAATACTTAATTACAAGTACATAAAAATATCACAAATTTAATAATTCATTCATGTTTGTTATTATTCTCATTAAGTAATAATCACAATCATGTTTCCTTCCAATAATATTATAAATTAAAACGCAGGTTTCAAAATACATGATCCCATTTGTAATGTTAAAGTTACCAATGGTTTAAATGGATGATAAAATCGGGTTTCAAATAAAAAGAAAGATGAACACTTTTTACGTCATACCATTTAATAATTACAATTTAAATTATAGAATTATACGCTCTTAAATGTACGGTGCTCTAGATTACGTAGTTGTAGTAAGTAGGTATTTAGTAAGACTATTACGTATATTACATGGAATGAAGTAACATTTCAAAACGCTACGCGAACATAATACTTGAGCTTAATTTAAGTAAAGGATTTGGAGGGGTTCGATTCACAGGATAAGGGGAGCTTTTTTCTTTCTTTCGGTTTGCACAATATACAACAAATTCATGATTATTATCGCATACAAATCTCAGAGCTAGGTCAACTAATTTTGAGTCAGTTCCGTTGAATTTCGCGACACGTCAAAGTGATTGTAAAGTGAAACGCCGCACGATTTTTCGTATAGTTTTCAATATGTGCAACGTGCGTATTTGCGTAGGTACGGATGCGTGTTAGACGACACGTGGCGTGAACAACAAAAAATATCATATAACGAAACAAACAAAATACAATATCAACACAAGACCGAGCCTAGCAATAGACTCACTCTTAATATAATAATATTAATAATCATAATAAATGAGAATAATAATCATTTTTATAATAATAATAATATAATAATTCTTCTTCGCATTTATTTAAATACGTCTATTGGAAGATGCTGGGTATCAAAGAAAGTACTGAACACTTTGACAATAACGATATCTTAATTAAATGCATCTCTACACATAAATAAAAACAACAGTTGATGCGTTTTTTTTTCACTGATGCAGGGTTATCACTCTTGTGTAATGTACATTGTGGAAATGAACTTTTAAGTGACATTTGAACAGAATTTTCTTCAATACCCCGCACGATAATTACATAACATCATCGATATCGTATTTGCTTTTTTTCTCGTGGTATTCAATAATTATGTACAGTACAGCGTCATTCTTACTTAGGTTCGCCTCGTATACATTAGATCCCTGTATGCTTCCGAATTTGCTCATCTCGAATCGCATAACATTTGCTAAACTAAGCACGACTGACGGTCCTCTCGTATCACAAGAATAACCCAATAATTCTTCCTATACAACTAATTTACACGCTAGTCGCCCATATTTTCGAAGGACAACTCGCAATCGTTTCGTTAATTCGTCGATTAGTACGGTTGAGTCGGTACGTAGCCGGCCAATTATATTGCACGTCCGCGCACGCGCGCACGACCTCTCAAATGTCAATCACCACAAGCTTCTCAATGAGATATTAACAAATTATTTGAGTTGATTGTAATTACCGCTATATGAAAGCATTATAGTAAAATAAATGAAAGAATACTAGTAAAATTAGGATGCCTGTTGTGACATTCTGCTCTGAACTCAAATGTTGCAAGGATCGTTTTAATATGACAAAATTAGTCATATATCGTAATCATTGTCGAATTATCAGTAAATTACACATTTTCATCCTTACTTTTCTTTATTTTTGTCGGCAATAAAATTATTTCTTAAATATTTGTTGACAAAATTTTTATATCATGCGTATTTGTGATAATATAAACATGTCGAAATGGTTAATGTAATTCTTTTTAACGGCGACTAAATAAATTACAACATTATGAAAAGTAAGTTTGTGGTGACAGAATCTGAGTTACATGTACCTAACTTTATTTACTTAACTACAGACTGTTAGGAACAACGCGGCTGCTTTTGGGAGACGTGGGAGTACAATACGGTGCAAATTATTTACAGACAGGTAGAGAAAGAGATAGAGCGAGAGAGAGAAGTTGGAGAACTAGAGACATTGCAGACTTTCGGCTGCCCACCGTTTCAGAATAAGTGCGAATTTGAAGAAAATACTTAATCCAAGTTTTGTGACATGAGTGAACTGAGAAAACTGATGTAAAACAATCGTATCAACCTATTAAAATGTTATGTAAAATTAATAATTTTTTAGTGACAAGTTTTAATAAAAAAAAAAAATTGGTTGTATGATCAAAATTGTTTTAGCAACATACTCAATCGTTATTATTACATTTGTCTTCCAAAACCATTTAACCCTTGTTACGCAAAGCAATAATATATCAACATTTTGTATAAATATTATTGGTTCGTAAATGAATTGCAAAAAGAAAAATGTGTAAAGAACATCTGAAAACACTTTATATCAAAGGAAATACTAATTCACAATGTTTTATTTTGTACGACAAAATCACACAATAACAGATCACTTTTGTTTAAAAATAACAAAATAATTGTCAATGTAACACTTGTTTAACATAATGGAACGTATATTTCGATGTTAACGGTACATATATGCGATATTTTCGTAATAAATGAACAACATAAGTGATCAAGTGTCTATTTAGTTTATGCAGCGGTAATTTGTTTATTTTTCACATTTAGTAATTCGACATTAAGGAAGTTAATAATTCGCTGTAGTAGACTTATTTTGAACAATAAATATTACAATACAAAATTAATAAATATCTAAACAAAGCTAATAATTTTCATATGCGCACATTGCGTTCAAATGGAACAGTTATTTTTGGTCAATTATGCAACCTAAAAGTGTCACATGTCGCTATTCGTTCATTTTGAATAAAATTGCTCTTAATGAAGGATGCCCTGTGCTACTGTATTTTTGGCCAAAACATGTCGAGCATTAGCGGGTATCTTAAAATCTAAGTAATACATATAACGTGCAAATAGAAACTATGTTTCTAAAGATATTGCATTGTATCGCTCTTTCTCACAATATACACATATAGATTTCATATATTTATATGTACTTTATGTATAAATCCTCTTATTTATAACTGAACGATCTCGATCGTTCTTCCCTAAAGAAAACTTTGGAAAGAAAACAAATCAAACAAACATAAAGTTTTGTCAATGTGTGTACGTTTTTTGAAAATTGGACATTAAAATTGTTGATAAAATAAATAATAATTTATTCATCGAAGTACATCTTTCATTTGTTAATGAGAATTAATAAAATATTTAACATTTGAATTTCCGTAATCATTCTTTTTAGATAATGATAAAATAACGCTTGCAATCTGTTATGTGGATAATTATATAAGGAATAAGTTTTCACTTATTGATAATTATTTATTAATTAGATTTGGTATAATGAATTTTATGATATTGAAAAATAGCATAGAGTGAATGATGTGAATTGATGTAGAGAATGTACAGGTTTTAAAGATATTTTAACATACAACGTGGACATTTATAAAAATATGTGGCATTTATAATTTAATGTTTTAGAAGATGGTCCAACTTGACACACTTTTCATGTCTTGAAATAAAATTTAATTTTGTGAATGTCTTATGTGTCAGAGAATATGTAAAGATCAAATTTAATATACTCAGAAAACTGTTTTGTTGATTTAACAACATTTTTAGTCGCATATGATGTTAAGTAGCTAGATGCCTTTCTAAATATATGGATAATGGAAATCGATATTTTTAATTATATTTATATAAAAATTAAAAAGATATATAAAATACCATCTGCAATATAATACAGTTTCTAAGGTATGAGCACACCAATTTTGTAGCTTTATGTTCAGTCAATATTGCTTCATTCAGAAACACAATTTTGTTACACAAAACTGTTTTCTGAGTGTTTATAGATATAATTAATTACAGAATCGAATGTGAAATATGGATACAACAAAATTTGTGCAACATCATTCACTCACTTCACCTTATAATAAAGGCAGTCTAAATAAGTTATCGATTTTGATTATTGAATGTAAATCCTTCTTCTTGATTTCGATCGTGATATCGGTTTTCTTCTGGACATACATATTTTAATACTTTACAAATTATAACATACACATTTTCATTAACAATACGTAGAAAATAACAACAAATTTCATATGTCGAGCATGTAATCCAATGATGAATTTTCGTTGCAAATAATAAAATCGCTATTTCTAATCCTTTTGTTTTCATGGCGGCATGAATAATAAAGATAT
>JABFOW010000453.1:0-11860 GCA_022817725.1 Archaeoteleia sp. ZL-2020 | reverse complement strand
ATTTTAATTAAAATAATATATTATATTTGTGTATATGTATTTTTTATTTTAAAATGTAAAACGTGTATCATGTTGAGATAACAATATTTTATTGTAACAATTATAATTTTGTTCGGTAAGAAAAAACATATACTTTATTTAGGGTTACTAATTTCGTTAAGTAAACATAAATATACGTTATAGTAACCGTTACTAAATTATATATTGTTATCTATACTATTTGAGTATTTTTAAACTTTATAGTTACGTATACTATACATTACAGTTAACGTGGGGATATTTTTTTCAGTAACCGCTACTATAAATTATAGCCAAGTTGTTTTGTAACCTTAGTTTTATAGTAACCGTTACCAAATTTTTCTCTCATTGTATTTTATTAAGTAGTTGTTAAATCCTGGTACAAAATTGTATTGAATTGTTGGTATGTTTGTAACGAAGAATTTGAGATTTTTCTTAGCGAAAATAATATGCTGTTTGTAAGTTTAAATTGGGTTTGAAATCGAGAAATAAAGCAGTAAGAAACTGCGCAATAGTTATGAACATCATTTTAATCTTTAAAACTGGTTCTTGTTACAGAGATATTTATGTATGTTTTTACAATATTGTCTGGGTAAGATTGGCAACTTTTGTACCTTTAATTAGAAAAAATTAAATTTTCTCTTTTCTTGATATATTTGTAAATTATAAAAATAACTTAATAAAATTCAATTGTTGAATATAATTTGATATTATATATATATAATGAAGTATAAGAATAAATACATTTACATATTTATAATTAGGTCAAATATTCTAACCGTAAAAATTGAAAATACATTTCGATATTATATTTTCATTCATAAATACTGCAAAGTCAGAGACTTGCCTTCTTTAAAAATACATTATTACGTTTTGAACAACGTTCGACAAGAAATTAGACCTTAAGTCACAACAATGCCGTTGTTGGTTTACAACAATAGAGCTCCCAATGCGGCTACTTTGATCGCGAACCTCTTTGTCTGTTTTACTGTATTTCCGTTATGTGGCTGTTTTTTCAAACGCTATTGAACAGCTGTTATAGTTGTGTACCAATAATCCACATAATCCCATTTACCGACTGAGGAACTTTCTAAGTCCGTATTAAGTCGATGAGAAATTTAGCAAACCATTATTATGTAATTTTGAAATACAAAATAAAAAGATTAGAAAATAATTCAATAATTAAATATTCGAAAGGTATCGTTATTTGTTCGTATAATACGTAAACCTAATTGATTTTAATTATCTCGAAATGTTTACAGTAAATGAATTAGTTTGTAACTCCCCTTCTCCCCACGGTGCAAATTATTTGCTTTTGAGGCATAGCTATTGGCAAGCTTAAAAGTCAAAGGCACTATATAACAGTGTAATAGGTTAATCTAAAAATAAAACTCGCCGTGGTACGCCCACCGTAGCTTATCTTTTAGAACCTAGCCGAACCTTGTCTAATCGAAGACCGGTTTTCCTGAAAATTTGTCAGAAAAAACGTCTTCTGTCGGAAGCTTTGACAGGATTTAAAATGAACCAACGGGGGGGAGGGGGCATGCTATATATCATCTTTCTAGGTTGGCTTCATTTTTAACTCAATCGTCTATACAGGTCCAATGTCGGTCTTTTCAGTAGATATAATTGTACTAATTCAATGTCTTCCGCTTATTGACGACATTACTTGACCGAAAGTTTAGTACTTTTCATTAATTTTCATAAAACTATTATATTTCATATTGTATCCGCCATTTTGAAATTTTAGTTTTTGACTTCAGGTTTGTATTTAGCGACTCAAAAGACACCCACATATCAATTTTTATAAAAATTGATCAATATTTTGTTTTTTAGTAAGACATTGGGTCCGCCATTTTGAATTTTTAATGTTTTACTTTTGATATTTTTACAAAAAATGCCCAGATATTAATTTTTATTAAAATCGAACCAAATTTTAGTTTTTCGTCCATTGTTTTGGACCCACCATTTTGAAATTTTAGTTCTTGACTTCAGATTTGTATTTAGCGACTCAAAAGACCCCTAGATTTCAAATTTTATAAAAATTGATCAACATTTTATTTTTTTGGTAAGACATTGGACGCGCCATTTTGAATTTTGAATTTATTTACTTCATATTTGTAATTAGCAAACGAAAAAAACGACAGAATCTCATTTTTAAAATATCATGAAATTTATGTTCCATAATCTTTGAGATATTTTGAGATTAAAAAAAAATTATCTAGTTCGCGATTTTTTATTATTTTTTTACATATCCAAATTGACTAAAATTTGTGGAAGACATTATTTCGTGCGTAATTATCCATAACGCAGTAATGCATTATATATTAAAATGTGTATTTTAATGTTAATTTAATAAGTTAGTCTGTTAAAAACTTGAGGACGATGGTAATAATGATGATAATGCCGTGTTGAATATTTTCAATGGCGGTACGTATGGCGAGGGTCATGGAGAGGATATGGTTTTGCTCTGGGGATACGGCGATTCATAGCTTAAGGAGAGAGGTTACATGGGACGAGCCGCAGGTAGACAGGAAGCAGAGAAAAAGAAGTCTGTATTATGGGTTAACGACCGCTACTTTGTCCATTCATTCATTCAAAGTATATATGTTGCTGTCATAATTTTACATTCTTTCACATTCTGAAGCTTCTGAACCTGTAAATAACAAAATTATGATTATTGTATAAAAAAATAATTTATAATCATTACAATAACATTGCAGATTTGAATCACGTTTGAAATAAACGATGTAATATTTTAAAATATAATATAACTTTTGTCATAAAAATTGATTGCACTTTTTATAATAGCATAAGTAAAAAACATTGATGAAACATACATCCAATTGTGTAGTATGTTTTACATAACCAGTTTACTACGTATTGACGCATTATTTTGACAAATAAGACGTTAAAAACATAAAGATTTAACAATGTATACAGTTAACCCTTAACAGTTTCTGGGAAGTACGTCTTAATATCCAAAATCACAATTTGTTGATATGCGCCATTCTTTAATTGTTAATAAAATTAAAACTGTGAGTGATTATTCTTTATTATTACGCAAGAAGTGAATTTTTAAATATGAATCTTGAATTATAAATAATTATAAAACCAGTTCTATCAATTAAGAAAATTGATAAAAATTAATTTTATAAAACTGACTACTTTTATACATAATAAAAAAAACACGATTAAAATTTTTTAATGAATTCCAAAAGTTACAACTATGCAACTTGTAATGAAAGTATGTATTATAATAATTGTATATAAAAAGTTTATTTAAAATGAAGTAATTCATATATGATAAAATAATGGCGCATAAAAAACTGATAAAACATTAGACACTAACATTGTATTTTTCTGTAAATGATTCATAATGTATTAATATATATATGTTGTACTTTCAATAAATCTTAAAAAACTAAAATGATAGCTTGTCTATATTGGCTTAAATGAATTCCAGGTAATCCATTCGTATGCCACGATGATGATCATACGTATTTGTGGTTTTCACGCTTCTATTTTGTTGAATAATATTTATTTATTCTTAACCTCGAGTGATAAAAGATCCATAATTTTACTTCAGGATAACTTTACTTCTTCTCATGTATTATACCGATATGCCATTAATATTTGTTAACCTTTTATTTTTAAACACTTCATATACTTAAGTTTCTTTAAAAATTAATTATCCTATTAATTTAAGTATTTTATTCGTTATTATATATATTCATTATGTTTATAAAAGAAAGCAGTAGAACTTTTGAGGAGGCCTGTATTTCTGTTCTACGTCACAAGTAAGCAAGTTTTAAGAAAATAAATAATATTCTATGTATGAGTCTCCTCAGAAGTTTTCCTGAAGTATAAATAAAATAAAATATATATACTAGTGTGAAACTATCATATTCACTACATTTTTCGAGTAAAGTTATTATAATTTTATATTATTTAAAATTATAATACAATAATTTTAAATTACCTAATATATTAAACAATTTTACAGTTAAAATTATGTCAAATCAATTTCCAACGGTTCGGTAATTTCCGAATTGCATTACTGTTATTGCCAAATTATGTAAGTTATATCATCACTATACAAAATTAATTTAAATCACCAACGCAAATACACTTTGCACTTTAGCCTGATCAAAGTACAAAGTTATTCACCTAAAAGTTGCAAAAATAAAATATTTTATATTTCATATTGTAAATTTATGTATTGCATTGCATATTGTAAATATATTTATGCATCGCATATTTCATATTGTTGTATTGTCAAATATCATTGCCATAATATATTTCGTATTTTTAAATCAATTTGTATTTCTAAACAAAATTGTTTAAAATTAATTTTGTAATAAAATCATATTAAAACATTGCACTTTTAATGTTTATTACATAACAAACTTCATAATACTATCTGTATTACAAAAATATGTTATCATTTGGTAAAAATAAAAATGGATACAAATTATACAATTCCTTCAAAAGTGAACTCTAATATGAAATTCATTATATATGTAAATGTACTATACATACAATTCAAAAATATTTAAAACACTGGTCTAATCTTCTTGATTCAACACTGCATCATCTAAAATAACACTGCTTTTAAATAGCCTTATCATATGTTATAGGTAAGAATTCGATATCATTGACCTCATTCCCTATTTAATAAGATTTGCACGCATAAACAAAAATCAACAAAATTTAAAAATTTCCTTATATTATCAAATACAATGTCTCTTTAATATTTCCATAAAAAACAATTGTTCACAAAACTTTGATTCATATCTTACGTGATTTCTATAGTCGAAAATTAAAATAAATCTTTCGTCGGATACAATATTCATTATCGGTAAATAGTGACCTCATAGTGTTTTGTGCAAAGTATACGTCTTGTGGTTAATTTGCATAAAAAAGTAAGAAAACGTTTCGAGGTCCAAACGCATACACGTGTAAATGTGCTAATGTCTCGTCGTGACGTCGGCCGACTATGTGTCAAGCATGGAGCACCATTAGCATAAGCATGTGACTGTTGCTCGAGATGTTGCCACGTGCTCTATTGAAATTTGCACAAAGCCGAAGAATGAGGAAAAACATTTGACGTGTACTAATTTACAACTTTTAGTGCTTTGAAAAACACTTTTTTAAATTTATTATTATTATTAAACATTAAATTTATAATTAAATGGTATTTAAAGTGGTTAAGAAATGTCTAATTATCAATTTTTTTATCCAAAGTTATATTAGTAATTATTTCTTAAGACTCATTTTTAATTACTTAATGATATTCATAAATTTAATTTAGTTCCTTTATTACGATATATACGTTATATGCGATAGTTTTTAAATTAAAATGTAATATTTTATATGTAATACTGAATGAAAAATGTATAAAATTATCTCTTTGTACAATAAATCTTTGCAGAAAAGGTAGGCTTGGTAGGCTTGGCAGATTTATGATGAAGTTCTCGTGTTTCCCAAAGCCAAGTATCCTTGGTCAAAGGGGTAGTGTTAATTTAACACCCCTTCCAGGAGAAGACTATGGATCAACGACTAAAATGGTACGTCTCGTATATTTCAGTATGATATTTATAATATTTATCGTTAATTAACAATTATATTTACCATTAGGTGTCTATATCTTATAATAGAATTGATATATCTTGAAAACAATTTTATGACAAATAAGAATTTTAACATTTGTTGTTTATTTAATTATTTTGTGTATCAACAATCTCACATTTAACATAACATTGCATGCTTCAATTTGATCATATAAATTAATACATCTGCGCAGAGTGGAAGCGCCAGGGAACCTATAGTGATGAGTTATAAGCATTCTGGAGATCTCGAAATTATCACCAATGTCGTGAGTGTCTGATACAAAAATAATTAGTTCCCATGCTTTAAATCATACATCGCTTAACATATTTTTACTACATTTATTAAAAGTATCTGTACACGTTAAACATCGTCATCATTCAAGAGAGTTATGAAAAAAATGATTTTAAGAATACTAAAAGCATAGGGTAATGAATTAATGTTTAAATAAATTTTTATTTTCTTGCGCCGGTTATTAATTTAGAACTTTAGCATCATGATATTGCATGAAAAATATTTAATAATTCTTCATATTTAATAACGTTATTGACGTCTGAATCAATTAACTTAAATTCTCATCAGAATTCTGATTCATATGTGTATTAATAAAATAAACAAGTTCGTGTTACGCGATGATGTAAATTATATAACATTAAACACTTTGCGCATTCTACGTCAACGTGTTAAATGTATAATTCCATACAATTTTCATAAATGTTCATTTATAAAAACGAGCATAACCAAATGGATAGAAATATTTTTTCGCTAATTTTAAAAATGTGATAGATATAATAATGACAAAAAACAATGATATATAAATCAATAGTAATGACGAATTATAAACACAAAAGGTTTTTGGAACATCCTGCTCGAAAAAATGTTGTTTATAATTTTAAGAAAATGTATTAATATTTTTTTCAAGAAATTGTATTAATTTTAATGCAATAAGATGATGTAATTTGAATATTTGCAAAAAACACATATTAATTAGTTTTACAATGATTTATACATTAGGTCGTTTTGAAATATGGTCTACAAATATTTTAAAGAAATATTGTAATTTGAATATTTGAAAATATATTTTTGTAACATAAAGAACATTCTGAAAGTTTTAAGAATGTTTTAGCAATTTCTAAACATTTGCGAGAGTAATGTTCAAAAAACGTTTATGGAACTTTGTTTTATCATTAATAAAAACGTTAAATTAATACTGATAAAACAATAAATAATTGGTATAAATTATAACTAATTAAACTTAACTTTTGTAAATTATAATTATATAAACGATTTAAATTACGAATTCAATTGTTTTATGTATGATGTTTAAAATGACCCATCATAAAATTTACATATTTAATATACACATATTTACTGTTGTACATTAAGTAAACAAGTCATAAACACTTTCAGAGCTTATTAATGTGGAGAACGATTTGGAAGTAATTCAGGAGTCACGCGATAATAATTAGCCACGTGATCTTTTTTTCTTTTTTTTTTTACTCATTTCTATATTTATTAAAAATATGTGTTCCATATTTTAAATAAAGTTTGCGGAACTATACTGTTTTTATATCAACATATATTTAAAAACTGACTCGTATTTACATCATGCCTCACTTTATTATCTCACGTCGTGTATACAAACCTACACAATTGCTCATTAAGTATAGGATTTCATTAGCTTGTTTATATCATTGAATAGCTAATTTTAGGAAGCATTGCTTAATATGATCACTTTTAAATATATTGTATTATTCATGTTCATCCAATTTACTAGATAAGAGCACAGAGTGCAAACAACGTTGGAAATGGATCTGCTGGTGTTCCTAAATCTGAAATTAATCAAAGTCAAGAACTGATTGTACCAGAACTGAAATTACCATTGAAAAATGATGATCCGAATCAAAGTGGTAATGAAGGACGCGATCACACACCGACACAAGAATGGGAACAGATTCCTTCAAATCCCAGGGGTGGTGTTATTGGTAAAACACCCACACCACCTTCGGCACCAACACCTGTTTATGAAAAAGATCAAAGGTAAAAAAAGGGGTGTATTACATTATTTTCTTTACAATAAAATATATATAAGCCATTCCAGGAAATTAATTTTTGAAGATTACACAGTTGTAAACAGTTATGTGAAATTTCAATAAGATATCTCGAACGATTAAAAAAACTGTGCTGTTTTTAAATGATCCAAATTTTAAAAAGAACGCAAACTTCAAAAAATTTCTTTTGTCAAAAATATACAATAAAAATGTATTAAATGTACAAATATAATTATCTGCATATGAAAGACTCGTAAAAAAATATAGAACAGAATGGGATACGCTAACAATAAAAGTTTTAGATCTGAGCTGGAGCAATATAAACTATAAAAATGAATATAAAAACAATATACGTAATGACTGTTTATTAGTTTTGGATCATTACCGTGAAAATTTCAGGTCACAAGAGCAAATTAAACGTGCTATTTTGGAAAATGAGTTTTTGGGTAATTTGGAGGAAAACCAAGTGGAAGCTTTGATTTTGGCAATGTATCCAAAACAAATTTCACCGAGTACATTAGTGATTCGGGAAGGTGACATTGGTATGTAAAAAACACAAGATAATTTATTTAAATTAAAATAAATGTAACATGTTATTTCTTATTCATAGAATATAATACAAAGTAAAAGATGTGCTACAATATAATTTTGTATATTAATAGAAAAACGGTTTGACAGGAATGTAAAATAAATGTCATATACAAGTGTCTCAAAAATTTGTAAAAAAATCTCTGATTCTATAATCAAATTTCTCTTTGTGATTGTCTCTTTTTGTGATTATATAACATTCATACAATATCCTTTGGACTTTAAACTTGTATCTTTGTGTATTTTTTATTTAAACTGATTTGTTATTCGTGCCTTTTTGCGAAGACTGCTCGTATGTTTGATTTGTCCGCTGACACGTTAAAAATTTCTTTCATTATCAAAATATTCTGAAAAACCGTTCATAAAAGTAAAAATTTTTTTTAAGGGTCTCACTTATACGTATCAGCTGAAGGTGAATTCGATATTTATGAAGGCAATACCTTTCAAAGGAGTTTTGGACCAGGTGTCGCTTTTGGAGAACTGGCTCTTCTTTACAATACGAAAAGACTTAGGTCCATTAGTGGTAATATACCATTTAAAATTAATTGTTTAAAACCTGATTTTATTGAAATTTGATAAGATTTATAATATTACGTGATCATTATATCGATCACATTTAAATTCATATAACATAATTTATAATATTTATAAACGATGATATTTTAAAATTGAATATATTAAATACGTAATTAGCATGTAACCTTCTTTCGTATTGTAGTTAAGAAAAGCGGCAAAGTGTGGGTTCTAGATAGATCTGTATTTTTAACCGTAATGATGCGAAGCGCTCAAGATCGTTTGGAAGGCAACATCCGGTTTCTTCGGCAAGTTTCCGTTCTCAAGAAACTTCCGGAACCAAACGACCACGTTCTTGCTAAAATTTCGGATCTTCTTCGAGTAGTAAGTTGGAAGATAAGACGTATCAATTAAATGAATAATTGATTCGTTTTACATTTGTAAGCTTATATCTTTTTATTTGCAGGAATTTTTTCCAGCTGGTGCAAGAATCGTTCGTCAGGGTGAAAAGGGCGACAAATTTTATATAATCAGCGGCGGGAACGTTCGTATAACAAAGGACACCGATTACGGCGGCGAAGAGGAACTCGTCGTTCTTGGAAAAGGACAGTATTTCGGCGAAAAAGCGCTGTACGACGATGAGGGCGAAAATCGAAGACACGCTAATGCCATCGCTCTTGCCCCTGTCGAATGTCTTACATTAGACAGAACGTTAGTATTAATATTATTTCTGTTTATAAATTCAAGATCAATGTAAAGTAGTAATTACATTTTAATTTTACAATTCTTATTACTGTTTTGTATGGTGAAGGAATTACTATCAAATTATGAAACCGCTCTTTGTGTAATTAAATATTACACACTTTTGTTTCTTTGTTTCATTTGTATACCATAGAACTAAATTGTAAGTTTAAAATATGATTTAAACTGAAGAAAGACAATAATATATGTATATATATTTAAATATAATACTGTTTTACCATACAGTTTTGTACTTTTTTTGGTTGGCCTGGCCACAGTTTTTAGTACAAACAAACTAATATATTTTATTTTAATAACTACAGGGAATATTTAATGCGGTTGAATTTAGCATTTTTTTCTCGGTGTAAATGCTGTATGATGAAATAATATTATATGATCATTGTATTTATATATTATTTCTAGGTCATTTTTGAACTACTTAGGAAGTCTCGATGAGATTCGGAATAAAGACTGGCTCGCTGAATACGAAAAACAGAAACGATCTCTGACCCCGAAGAACTGGACGAATGAGTACGCCAACGTAACACTTGCTGATCTGCAAACTAGAGGAACCTTGGGTGTGGGTGGTTTTGGACGCGTGGAATTGGTTACACTTCGCTCCGATCCTGAAAAAAGTTTCGCTTTAAAGAAGTTGAAGAAGAAGGTCATGGTCGACCAACAGCAGCAGGAACATGTTTTGAATGAGAAACATATAATGCAGGCTTGCGACTCGCCCTTCATTTGCAAGTTAGTCAATTTCTATTTCCTACATTTTGTTGTAAAGTCACTTGATTTTTTAATTACTACTTTTTTAATAATATGTTTTTATTGTATTATATTTCTATCTGATTTGCCCGCTTTTAAGAACTAAATAATTTCTATAAATATGTGTAGAAAATATTGTTTTTTAATATAATATAAAATAAGTAATCGTATGTTAACAAATGTTTCGGTTTATATTCATACGTAAAGGCAATTTATTTATGCTGCCCCTGTACAATACCCTGTACTCAGCATATAGGCACGACTCACTCTCGTGCTTGTAGAATAGTATACCCGCAGGGGCAACTGCCAATAGATTTTTGAAATACGAACAGTGTGTTTACTTTTAAAACGTATTTTATATTATAGACTGTATCAAACTTACAAAGATATCAAGTACGTATATTTCCTCATGGAAGTATGTCTCGGTGGAGATGTTTGGACAACCCTACAGAGAAGGAGATACTTCGATGATAACACGACGCAATTTATGGTTGGCTGTGTCGTGGAGGCATTGGATCATCTGCATTCGCTAAACATCGTCTACAGAGATTTGAAGCCAGAAAATCTCATGTTGGACAGTCGAGGATACTTAAAACTAGTATGTTAAATATTTGTTATTAAATTCAAATTATCTTAAATGTTATCAAAGCAAATTAAAATAATTTTCATTTAATAATTGTGTGCTTATAGGTAGATTTTGGATTTAGCAAAAAAATTGGACCTTCTAAAACGTGGACTTTTGCTGGAACTCCAGAATATGTAGCACCCGAAATTATTCTCAACAAAGGTCACGATAGGTATGCTTGCGAACGATCCCACGAAACGAATATTAATTTTAAATTGTATGTTTCTAGTAACAGTGCTATAATTGAATCATTTTTACTAGGTACATTTATTATTTTGAATTGTTATAATTGAGTTGTAAAATTGAATTCGTATATACAGGGCCGTAGATTACTGGGCTTTGGGGATTTTAACGCATGAGTTACTAGTTGGAAAGCCGCCATTCAGAGCTACGGACCACATGACGACATACAATAAAATTCTTAAAGGCGTCGAAATGGTTGGCATTCCCAGTATGGTGAACAAAAATGCAAATAATTTTATTAAAAAATTGTTGCGTTTAAGTCCCTCCGAACGACTTGGGTATCAGCGAAACGGCATCCAAGATATTCGAGATCACAAGTTAGTAACATTCCTATTTTTACATATATACGCAAAGAATTGTTTGATATAATCTAGTTTGATATAGTAACTAGCGCCACCAATCAAACATAGCAAGTGATAAGTTGTTTTGTGATTATATTATTATTTTTTATTTTTAATACAATATGATTCTTTATAATACTTAAGGACAGTGCTACAATCAATCACGAAATATTAAACCCTAATTTATCATATCAAAATGCTATCTTTAACGTTACTTATTTGTCTAAACTTAAAAATTTTATTGGAGACTGTTGACAAATGTTTTTCAAAATGTGCGTCAATCCATCATTTGCATATGTAAATCAATGAAACTATAATTTTTTTTGATTGAAACTATAATATGAAGCAAACTCGTCACAGGTCAC
>JABFOW010000452.1:0-11863 GCA_022817725.1 Archaeoteleia sp. ZL-2020 | reverse complement strand
CTACCGTTCGTATTTGGCACTTTTGTTCTTTATAAAAAGGAACGTACTATGATAAGCTCGGTTCTTATAAACCAATCCAGAATGCAATATCGTTCCTTTTTATAACTGAGAACTTTTTCTAGATCTATTTCAAGATACAATCAAGACTTCGCGTGATAAAAATCCTAATGTGCTGGAGTTTGCTGGCATGCATTCTGCCATGCACCCCAAAATTGATTCAGAAGTTGTACAGCACCATTATTGATTTTATAACGCGTAACACATTGGCGCGTCGGAGCACCACTTAAGGCAGAAGTGGCATAGGGTGCTGTGCAAGAGCTAGATACCGTTTCTGTATCCTGATATATTTGCCCCGTGCCATTATCTCCCAGTATATTTTGTGCTGCATTTGGTTGATATAAAATAGAGCTATCAGGCCAAAGCGCAGCTCCATTAATAGGAGACTGCTTTGTTGTAGCTATACATTGTGGAGCGTATACACAAGGATTTTTGATAGTATTAAACACAGAGCCGCTGCATGTACGTATAGGCTGTATCACAGTTTTGGTTATCTGATTATATTGCAGGGCTGGCAACTCAGAATCTTGAATATTCCGATTTTCTGCTGCTGCTTGCGTTTTCAATGTTGCAAGTGTAGCAAGAAGAGCATTATATTCGCTTTGTGCGGCTACCATATCTGTTGGGCTTAAACTCGAGAAATCTGCTGGCACTATTTTCACATCTATATTTGCCACGAGTCCATAGCCTATATCGCATGAACCAGTCTGGACCTCATTTTGATTTGCTTGAGGCCATATTGTATAGCCGCTGGATGGAGATGGGACAGTCACTGCGTCGCAGCCCAATGGTAATGCCCCACAGATTGGGGCTGGTGCTGCATCCGTCCAATTCGTCTGATTTAATAAACAAATTTGACTGCCATTATCATGTGCTGGCCCTGTATACCCACCAGAACAAATAGCTTCTTCAGCAAGAATATCTCTTACAGGTGCCGCACTGCCATTTTTGCACGTCGGAGAATATGGCGGCACAGCGCATTTTGTCATTTGATCTGCAACTGGAATAGAACTTGGACAACAGGCACTTGTATCGCGAGTTCCGCCTGGTACAATATATTGTGGAAATGAAGAATCCTGCGGCATTGTTGTAAAAGCACAACAGCCGTCGTCACTCTGACGTGCTTGAGCTGTATAAACTCGAATCTTTCTTATGCTACCATCAGTATTAAATTTTGGTATAATAGACATAAATTGAAGGCCATAAAGACTTCCTGTACCACGAGCTAAAACCTGCGTCACCTTCGTACTGTCTTGTGGATCTGCCATCTGTTGAGTATAATATTCACGCACTAGAAGCTTATTGTTTGGATCTGAAAGTGGCAATCTGACGTACACTATCGGCTGTATCGCAACTGTTTGTGTTTTATTGCCCTGGACATCAAGCTTTTTAAAACCACCTGCCTGAGCATCAAAATAAACTTCACTTCCATTTCCGCCTTCATCTATCTGAATCACACTTCCATCGGCTCTAGTTTTTGCAAAAATAACTTCAGCTGCAGGGTACATATTACCCATTTGATCAGAATCAGGGGAATACGCTGCAACAATTGCAACATTTGATTGTTTAGGTGTTGGTCTCGGAACACACCCTAGAAATACACCATTATCACATTCTGTAGATTCACATGCGCAGACAACGCCTGGGTTATTAGTTGGCACCTTAGCACAATATTTAATAGCAGGCACATTCGGGAAAATAGAACACTGCGGAATCTGAGGTTGCTGCTTATCATAATCCATTCCATCTGGCATACTATACGATGTATCACCATCAAACTTATGTTTTAAAAGCACGGTATTCGTAGTTGAAGAGCCACTACTTCCAGCACTCGAAACACTTTTTAGCTGAATGAGCGGTTGATCAAATGTACTCCCTAGAGCAATTAAATCAGGAGCCTTTAGAGCTGTATCAACGTATGGCGCGCTGCCAGCTGTGATAATAGCATTAAATGTCGGAGGCCCTGGTAGAAGCGGCGCATTTATACAACCTATCAAATTGTCTGACCAATCTCCCCTTCCAATTATGCCAGAAAAAAGCCATTGAACATAATATCCACAAACTTGAATCTGGTTTTCAGTGTTAGTTCCGCCATGTAGAAATGTTTCACCAGGATTAAAACGACATATTCTTGCCTTATTAAGGAGTGCAATTATAGTTATATCATCATCAGATGAACAACGTATTGTTGCCTCTAGGGGTACGCTTGCAACTTTTGTATCACCCCAAAGTGTGTAGGCAGGCGGGTCCCATGTAAAGCTTATTGGTATGAACAGTGCCCACCCATTGATGCTAGGCGCACCACATTTATTGCTGCCATCAAGAAAAAACCTAGCCCAACAATATTGACGTGTTACCGTATACCGCGCTTCAAATGGGTCTGTTGTAGTCCGCTCTATCTTCTCACGCTCTCCCCATGTTGGAAAAAAATCACGGCAAACACCTTTTATACCCTTGCTGTCAATAGATCTATTGCTATTCGTCGGGTCTATAGTTCCATCCAGCCAATCCGAACACAAAAGATCGCTAGCTTTAGATATTTCTGCAAAAAACAGAAATATCATCATGAAAATTTGTATAAAATTTATCAAAGCTCGAAAAAAACGGCGCAAAAATGAATTGTTGCAATTGCCAAAAAGACGCAGCAAGGATATCCTATTATTTGTGGGATTTGGTATTAGTCCTAAATTGATCTTGCGATGATTTATTTCTTCCATGGTCTATATTTGAGTTATTGCAACGAACACCATTGAACAAGCTGCATTGATTTTTTATAGTAATTTATTCTCACTTGCTTGTAAACATAACCAACACGAGTTTTTTATTATATAGCATTTTCCTAGTCAATTGATAGACTATGTCATCCCGAATGGAATGAGGAATCTCTTTTGTAACAAACCCTTGAAGGGAGATCCTCGCGCTTAGCTCTGGATAACCGCATCTATTGATTGATCGAAAAAATACTAAGTTAATAGGGTGTCACCTCAAAGCTTATGTAGATTTTACTACACTTCGCATCACTTCGCATCATAGCTCCTTCTATTAACATACTCGCGAAAACACTATTGCACTGTTAACAAAGTCATTCGATGCGAGCGTTAGCGACTGTGGCAATCCAGAAAAATGCTCTCTCTGGGATCTAAAGCGGCCACTAAGATGCCCTCTAAGGTGACGCAATTTAGAGGCTTTGTGCCTAATTTTAATCGTCAATTCGCACTTTGTTAACAGTCCCATAGCGCGATGCCTGAGCTAGTTAGCGATTCTTGCTATACCAAATCCGCCATTACCTAGCTAAGCCCATATATTTTGCATCAAGTCTTGATATTGCCCTAAAAACCACACTATACTGCCAGCCATCAGCACTCCAAGCAAAAATATAAATAGCAAAATTTGAGCTGGTAACATCAGGAAAAACATTTGTAATTGCGGCATCAATCTTGATAATATCCCCATAGAAATAAACATTATTAGGCCTGCAACAACAAATGGCATAGATAACCTTAGGCCAATCGCCCATACAGAGGAAACCGTCTCTATCAGTAAACCCATAAAATTATCATAGTGTGACGCAAAGTTTCCAAAGCCGATCACATTATAGCTATTTGCCAAAGTTTTTATCAAATCTAGGTGTAAATTCGCAAGCAGTAACAACAGCAGCGTAATAATTTGCAACAAATTGCCGACTATACTACCTTGTGTACCCTGCCCTGGGTCAAACATAACGGCAGCTGATAGGCCAGATTGCATGCTAATAATCATGCCTGCAATATGCAAAGCTGACAAAATGATTTTGCTAATGAGACCAATAGAGACACCTATTACAGCCTCAAATATTATCAATAATGAAAGTGCTACTACAGAATCTGGAGGTGGTGGTATTTGAACAGGTATCACCTGATATATGATTATGCTCAGTAAAATTCCAAACAAAACTTTCCATCTTGCTGGAACATCTGCTTCTCCTATGCCAGGTAAAAGCATACACGCGCTACCCACTCTGCTAAAAATGATGAAGACGGAAAATACAGCACTAGTAGAAATTTCAGTTAATAGCATTTTCGTGTTTACCGATTTTCATCTATAGTGTTTTCGCGCATGCGTGAGTAGCAAGAACTATGAGGCGAAGTGTAGTAAAATCTACATAATACCAATTCCCATAAGTAATAGGACACCTATGCTACGACACCCAATTAACTTAAATGAAAAATACTATAGAGCCCACCACGTTATCTTGACACGAAGTGAAATATCACCACAAAGAGTAATATAAGAAGTATGAACAGGAGATCACTCATTTCACTCTAGATGATGTGATATTGAAGAATGACCAAAGGAGGCGCAAATGACTAAAGCGACCTGCCTTCCTGCGTCACTAAGAATACCTCGAGTCTATCACCATTTTTTACATCGTCATAACGCTCAAGTGCCAACCCACATTCGAATCCGCTTTTGACCTCTTTAACATCATCTTTAAATCTTTTAAGCGTCTTTAGAGTACCCTCATGTATTACGATATTATCCCTAATTAAGCGAACACTTGCATTACGCTGTATGAGGCCTTCAGTGACATAGCCACCAGCAACCTTACCAACTTTTGTTAAATCAAAGACCTGCCTCACCTCGACATATCCAAGCAATTTTTCTTTGATAGTAGGGGCAAGCATACCAGAGACAGCTGCTTTTACATCATCAACTAGATCATAGATTACAGAATAATATCTTATATCAACTTTGAATTGCTTTGCAAGATTTTTCGCTTGATTATTGGCACGCACATTAAAGCCCAATACAAGCGCATCAGATGTAGCAGCAAGCGTCACATCTGACTCGTTTATTGCCCCAACACCAGAGTGCATAACTCTTATCTTAACTTCATCACTAGAAAATTTCATAAAGCTCGAGACTATGGCTTCTATAGAGCCATTTACATCAGCTTTTACTATGAGTGCTAGCTCTTCTATATTGCTTTGTTGCACCTTATGGAATAGCTGATCTAATGAGGCTGAGTGAGTTGCTACTATTTTTTTAGTTTTCTCTCTATTGATCCTGAAATCGACAAGTGCTCGCGCTTGGCGTTCATCTGAAACAACAACAAACTCATCACCTGCCGATGGCACATGGTTTAATCCGAGAACTTCAACTGGAATAGAAGGAGTTGCCAATGTAATATGTTCACCCTTATCGTTTACAAGTGCACGAATTTTACCGTAAGAAGTTCCAACTACAACCATATTGCCTATTCTTAGAGTGCCTTTTAATACTAAAAACGTTGCAACAGCACCTCTATTCTTATCCATCTTAGCTTCGATCACAGCGCCGCCAGCTGAACGATTAACTGATGCCTTCAGTGAAAGTAATTCCGATTGCAAAAGAATAATTTCTTCTAATTTTTCAAGCCCAATCTTATTCTTTGCTGATACTTCAACCACCATAGTGTCTCCACCCATTTCCTCAGGCACAAGGCCATGAGCAAGTAATGATGATTTGAGATTTACAATATTAGAATCAGGTTTATCAATTTTATTGATAGCAACAATAATCGGCACTTTAGCAGCCTTTGCGTGACTAATTGCCTCAATTGTTTGTTCTTTTATTCCGTCATCTGCCGCGACTACTAACACAACGATATCAGTCACTTTTGCACCACGCATCCTCATGGCCGTGAAAGCCTCGTGTCCAGGTGTATCCAAAAATGTTATGCTATGGTTACTTTCAAGCGAGACATGATAAGCACCTATGTGCTGTGTTATACCACCTGATTCACCTTTGACAACATCTGTGCAACGCAATGCATCTAAAAGCGACGTTTTTCCGTGATCAACATGCCCCATGATAGTCACAATCGGAGCGCGAATGGTCAAATCAGACTCATCGTCAAGGCTCTCGGTAAACATAGCCTTTTCTAATTCAAAATCAGTTACTCTTTTTGGTGTATGGCCAAATTCAGAGACAAGCAATTCAGCAGTATCTGCATCAACTGCTTGATTGATCGTCACCATCATCCCAAGCTTCATGAGTGTTTTGATGAGATCAGAGCCTTTTTCTGTCATCCTGTTAGAAAGCTCTTGCACCGTGATTGCATCAGGTATCAAAACCTCTCTCATGACCTTATCAGCAGTAAAATATTTCTGCTGTTTTTGCGACTTGTGACGCGACTTTCTATAACGTGTCGCGCTATCATTATCATCATCACGCTGTTCTATGCGCCTTAAATTTGCTCCAGAAAATCTTTTTGCCGCACGCTTAGGAACAGTACCTGGCTTTGCACTTGGAGGAGGGCTCTCTCTATCAGAAACAGTCGACACTTTTTTATGAGCTAGACTCTTTTGCTCTTCTTTTGTTCTTGCTGATTTCAGCTCTTGTTTTATATCAAGAACGGCATTACTAGATTTTTCTTGTATATCTTTGTTGATATTATTCAAGTTTCGTACTTTACCCTTAGTATCGAGCATCAACTGAATCTTTTTGCCTCTTTCTGCGTCAAGGATCTCCAAAGGCGCAGTGTTAGATATCGGCACAGGGTCTGATTTTTCATCAGGGACAGCAACATCTGAATCAACTACAGGCTCTTGAGGCATTTCATCAGAATGAGAGAGCGCAACACCCTCTTCTTGTTCATTTTGCGAAGCTTCTGCCGCTTGATCTGTATTATCTGTATTTTCAACAACCTCATTTGCAGAAATGGCACTACTACGCCTCTCACGTTCCGCTGATATAAGGGCGTTTATCCGTTCTTCTTTCTCTTTTTCTGTTAATGAAGTATTAGATCTACCAGATGATACGCTAAAAGCAGGGCGATTACCCTTATTCTTTGTAACAATCATAACAGTGTTGTTACTGCTTTTTCGCGTTTGAACGCGTGAATAAGAAATGTCACTCTTAACTGAAAAATTTCTTGCTATATCACCGCCTGGAAGGCCCAGCCTATCGGAATTTATACTCAATGTCTTCTTACTATTACTCAACTCACTCTTCTTTTCTTGTGTCATTTAATAAAGCCTATTTTGCAAATTTTATAGCTTCTTTTCATATCAATAGGAATATGCCAAACCTAGCCAGACTACGATCATATACTAAAAACTGAAAAATGGAAGTTTCATGTATTAGATTTTGTGGTATTTCATAAAAAACCCAAATTGCCTATTGAAGTGATGCTGTTGATTGCGCTGCAATCCATAACCCCTCTGCATTATTTAAATGAAATGTAGCTCCCTGTCTTACAAATTCTTTTGTCTCAATCTTTGAAATCATATTTTATTAGCATAGTCGTGTGCCTCTTCGATGAAAGCAAGCTTTTGAGAGCTGAATTTTACAAATTTCAAAACATTATTTGATATATAAATATTTATATCATACATTTATAATAATAAATTTACCTGCTTCAATCTTATGAAAGGTGCTATAAATGCGGTGGTATAGCTGATGTATTTTGTATAGCTACAGAAGGATTAATAGAAGCCGAATCAGAATTAATTATTGATTGTTTTGTTACGTTTAGCTTCTTGAAGAATATTTCAGAGAATATTAAAGGCGTTTTAAAACAGCACGCCCCTAGCTATTACCAAGATTACACAAAAAACTACTAACAGCGTTTATTACCTCAATCACTGCAAATGTGGAGCAAAATTAGGAGATCATTATTTACATAATGAACATGATGGGGCATTTTTCCCAACTTCTGAGGAGAACGCAAAAAATTCTATTATCAGGCATGAAATTGAAATAAATAAGTCTGTGCGTGCCAAGGCATGCTATAACACTAGTGATGCTGATTACATTTATATGGCCGCACAAAGAGGAAAGATTATAAGAATTCAGTGTTTAGCCCCAGAGAATATGCTCTTATTAGCGCAAATTGCAGATTAGTGAAGGTGCTAGAGGCTAGACTTTTAGTTTGGCATAGGTTATTTTAAGTTTTTTTGAACACATCTTTATTTGTAAAGATAACGTGGACGAGCCTTAGCATTACAATAAAACACAAGATTCATATGACTTTCTCACGGCTATTATATCTGACCTTTTTTTTATTACCCTTGATAGCAGCTTCGTTTTTTGCATTCTACGCCTGTGTCACTGAGAAAAATCCGAGAAACAACAACACTATTGTAATATTATCTGGAAGCGGCATCTCTGAAATTTCAGCCATATTAAAAAAGGAAGATGTAATTACAAATCGTTTCACTTTCTGTGTAATAGCGAAATTACTTCAAATGTATCAAGGGCATACTCTTCAAGCTGGAGAATATAAATTTGAGGCTAATATGAGTCAGCTAGATATTTTAGATAAGATGGCTCATGGAGTGGTATTTGTGCATAAGGTCACTATTCCTGAGGGTTATACAACTTGGCAAATCAAGAAATTGCTTGATGAGGCAGATGGTATTTCGAACTCGAATAAAGCAATTGATTTTGCTGAATGATGGTATTTACCAGGCACATATTTCTATAAATATGCTACAAAAGACGCTATACTTTTACAGAAAATGAAACAGGCAATGTCTGATTTAATAGATGAGGCATGGGAAGAAGCTGATAGTTTTGCAAAAATCATCATCAAAGATAAATATAATGCAATTATTCTTGCATCAATCGTTGAAAGAGAGGGGACGGTTGATGACGAGCGACCAAGAATTGCCAGGGTCTATATGAATAGAATAGAAAAAAACATGCTGCTGCAGGCAGACCCGACCGTGATATACGGTATAACAATGGGAAAGAAGATCTTTGCCAGGAAAGTCACATTTAATGATCTAAAGCATCAATCAGAATATAACACATATAAAAACTTAGGATTGCCGCCAACTCCAATATGCAACCCAGGCAAAGCGTCAATACTGGCAGTTTTAAATCCCATTGTAACAGATGAGCTGTATTTTGTTGCTGATCGCTCTGGCAGGCATATATTTTCCAAAACATTCGAAGAGCATAAGGCTAATATTAGAAAACTACGGCATTGACCGCATACATATCGTCATCATATGGTACTGGAACTTTTATTAGATAAAATAGAATCCACCATCTTAGTAAATGCGCCATTTCCAAGTACATTTGCTGATGTAATTATCGGGTCAAAGAGGATATAAAGCGTTGTGATTAGTGACATCATCTCTGAATTAAAGCCCAAATGCTCTTGGAGTATAGGTAGCATAACAATGATACCACCACCAGGAATAGCAGCAACGGAAAATTTAGCTATAACAAAATAAAAAGTGAATATCAGATATGAGATGAGAGATGGCTCTGGCATCCCAAAACCCTTTATGCATGCATATGCAAAGATTGGAATTGCCAAGCAATCACCAATAAGGTGTATATTCACAGTTAATGGCACAACAGATCTTGCAAGATCTTTATTTTTCGCATTCTCTGCAACAGCAATCAAAGTAAGCGGCATACTAACAGCACTAGACATCGTGCAAAGCGCACTAATAGCCGCAGGTAGCATGTTTTTTATATTATAGACTGTCTCTTTCAAAGAAAATCGATTTGCGATTAAATATGCCAAGGTTATATAGAAAATCTGCGCGCACGCAATAACCAAAAATATAGGTGTATAATCACGAATAATCTGCAGAATCAGCCCATCATGTTGCAGCTTAAGTAAAAACCCGATAATGAAGAATGGGATTAAGTATGTGACTACATTCAAGATTTTTGACAACATATAGTCTAAGTTATCAACGAGCCTTGTAGAATTATTTTTTTTGAATAATGAGAGCAAAATACCACAAGCGATACCTGCAAGCACAGCCTTGTCATTTTGAATAAGTTGTGGCAAATCCAGTTGAAAAAGCAATGGTAGTTCCGAAGATGTGTGATGCGATATCAGAGAGAAATTGAAATTATACACGAGCATACCGATGTATCTGCTAAAGAATGTTGCAATGAAATTAGAACAACACAACAACACTAATATGGTAATCACAACACCTGTAGCTCGCCTTGAAAGCGTGAGCATAGCCTTCAGCAGTAAACAAAAAATTATCACTGGAAGGCAGAACACGATCAGCTGTTTTATGCTAAAGCTAATGGAGTATAACAGCTCTTTTATATATATGGGCACAAAAGACCCAAATAGCACAATTGATATGACAATAGCAACTAAAAAAAACGGCATTTTTTTAAAATAAGGTTTATTCACCGTAAGAAGGTCATTCTACGACTTTTGGCACTACAAAACAGCCATATTTGGCATCAGGCGCATTAGCCAACATTTCAGGCAAAATATTTAGTGTTTCTGAAACATCTTGACGCATAGGTAGAGAGCTTGAAATAGGGCTGCCGAGCGGCTCAACATCACTTGCATCCACCTCATGCAAACTTCCTAGCATACCGAGTATGCTATTTAATTCACCTTGATATGCCCTCACCTCTTCAGAAGAAAGAGTTATATGAGCCAATTTTGCTACCTTCTCAACATCATCTTTTGTAATTGTCATATGCGCTGAATTTTTTATAATTTCCATATGTATTCTATATCTTTTGAGAAGTTAATTCAAGTGGAAATCCACATGTTACACTGAGAGTACTATTATCTTATATTGTCAAAAATACAACAACACTCTGTACTCTTAAAAGTAGAAATGATATAATTCGCATCATTGTGTTCCATTGTGCGCAGCAGCATGTTACACCAAGCTTCTTTATAAAACAGCAAAAGGTAAAAAATGGAAAAATCTCAAGAAATAGCGAGTTTTATACTAGATGAATTACATTTTTTCATAGAAGATAACGGCCCACGTTTTCAAGAAAAGACAATAAAAGAATTTATTATCGCACACAAGGAAGAGTTGAAACAAGTGTGAGTAGAAGATTTTAAAAAATGCATATTAGATCTATTAGCAGAGAGCTTTGGCCTCCATGTGCTTGACGCTAATAATTTTCCAAAAACGCTATTACTTCTGAGTGATAATGCAAAGGCGATATATGGGCTTGAGAATTCAGAGATTACATTTGATGATTTAAAAAATTTTGAGACTGGTAAAATAAAGCTGCTTGTTTCTAATAATGCAAGGAAGCTATTTGAAAAATTTGGTGTTAATTTTAGCAATTTAGCGAAATTAGATATAGATAAAATCTCAATGATTACTTCTGATAATGCAATAGAGCTATTAGAGAAGTTTGACGTTAAAGTTGCTGAACTTGGAACTATGGAGTCCTGCCAAAATCAAGGCACTTGCTTCTGATGGTGTAGAAAAATCAATAAAGAACAAAGAGCTTGGTGTTACATTTGATCATTTTGTAAAGTGGAGCCCAGACAAAATTTTGGAAATTTCTTCCAAGAATGTCATAGAGCTAATAAATGAATTTAGTTTCGAATGGAATTATTTGGCTCAATCAGATGAACATATAGTAAAGGCAGTTGAATATGCTACATATTAAAAGCAAAATCTATAGCCTGTTGAAGAGTTTGAAAATTATGAATAATTGACTTTACTTTGACCTTAAAATTGGCCCAAAAATCTCTATCGGATTCATGTCTGGAGAATATGGTGGTAAAAAAAGCAAGGTACAGCCTGCATTCTCTATGAGTTGCTTGGTTTTTTCTGACTTATGAAAAGCAGCATTATCCATCACAACAACTTGTCCTGGCTTCAATACTGGAACAAGAAATTTTTCAATCCACATATTAAAAAGTGCACTATTGCAAGTACCTCTAAAACAAGCCGGAGCTAATATCTCAGAGCCGCATTTTGCAGCTATAAAACTCTCTCTAGCATAACGCTTGCCTGACACTTCTCCATACAATAATTCACCTCTTTTCGACCAGCCAAATGATCTATGAACATAAGAATCTATGCCGCTC
>JABFOW010000451.1:0-11874 GCA_022817725.1 Archaeoteleia sp. ZL-2020 | reverse complement strand
TTAGTAATAAATATTTATCGGTGGAGAGTACAATTAATTACATTAATCGCATTTTAATTTTAATGAACTATAAAGATTGAAACACGCTGAGCTCAAATTAGACTCTTCTATTTTGACTTAGAAATTGCTTAAGCTTACTTAAAGCTTAATGAAAGTGAATCAATCTTTCTCTAGGCAAATTTTATTATGGAAGACATATTTAAATGTATATTTTTATATTACGTTATATCTAGAAGTTCGGAATTGAAGCTCTATCACGTATAAGAAGGGTCTGGTTTATTAACCGTACCCCAGAACCAAATAAGTTTGGAAGGATCATGCCTTATGAAGAAAATAAAAGGTCTGTTGGCTATAAGTCTTTTTTGATCGCCACTTCTGTTAATCGACACCACTGTTGCGGCAGCAGCCTCTGTACCTTTTTCGTTTATATTGATTTCTACTTTGTGCAAAACTTCATCCGCGTAAAGTTGCGGATTTATAGTAGTATGGCTGTTTCTTAGGTCATCCAACCCATAATTTGGGAAATTCTGCGAATTTATGAAATTCAAGAAATCTTGATCAATGGGTCTATTCTGCCTGCGCGTTCTTATATTTTCTACGCTTTCGTTTTTAGGACTCCTGCTCAATCTTCGTAATTCGAACCCGGACATCCATTGTTTTACCGCGTAATGCTCGGTCATATACATGAAATGATTCTTCCTATTAGGTTGGACGACCGTATTCTCCGTATCGTCCACTCCGAGTCGAGAAGAAAAGTCCATTGTTGGTTTCGAGTCGTCGCGACCTGGAGATAAAAGGCTCAAATCTGCAGTTCCAGGTTGGAACAGAGAGACTAATCCCAGAGACCTTAAAGCGTCCTTTAGTGCCAGTGTACTTGACAACCTCATGCGCGGCATTCCCATGATGCAAATCTGATTGACCATGTTGTTGATCAGGTCGTCCAGAATGTCTGGCGTTAGACGACGCTTAAAACGATTAAGTGCGGTGGCGCCCTCTTCTGTCGGAAGAAGGATGTACATCGTTACCTTAAAAGAAAGTTAAGAAATTAATAATGTAAATAAAAGATACAAGGAAATAGTTGTAAAATATTGGATTGGAAATATATCTATACTTTAAGCTACAATTTGGTTATTTAAACAAAACTGACATGTTTGAATGAAGTAGAAAAAACTACTCTTGTTAGAATTAATCAATGCTAATACCAAAATGAGAGAGAAGTGTTATGGATTATGCTTGGCAATAGTAAATTGTAGACTAACGCGTATTAAATTTTATATTAAAGAGGTGTAAAGAATCCTATAACATCTCTGCTACTTCAGCAAATTGGATAAATTCATATGCACACTCAAAACAACTATTATGTTAAATTAACAAATATCGTTTTGTCGATTCATCAAAACATTTCGTTGATTGAATGAAACATTTGTTAATTTAACAATTCATTTTATTAACCTTGAAACAAAATGCTGTTGTTAAATCAACCAAATTTGTGTTGAATCGACAAAAGTATTTTCTAAGTGCTGTATTGTAGAATCTTATACGAATATTATGTATGGATTTCTATAGAGTCTTATACAATCATTAGATTAGATAAATGTGTGTATACATGTACTTTGTATACAATGTGTGTATACAATTTTCAAATTGTATTTTTCGATATTATCAAATTGTAAATTTCGAACATTACGAATTGTTAAAGAACGGCATACATGATCTTACAGATCGTATCTCATAAAATGTCGTACATTTCAATATCAAGACACAAATTATATAAGGTTTACTGATAATTTGTAAGAATTTCATTCGATTGCATAAGATTTGTAATGGATGTTAAAGAGGTCTTTATATCAACGAGATATAAAATTTACGAATCTTTGACTGTATTGTTAATTGATCGCGTGACATCTATTATTATACCATTATCAGAAATAGTAGTAGTTAAAATCTATAGATATAAATATGCCTATATGTAACAGTATACTTATTAAGTTTACATTTATAGTTATCCGTGCCAATACAAAAATAAATTGTGTCACGTTTGGCAATGTGATTCAATCGCTTGATCATGCTAATAGAATTAACAATCATATACTGTGTCGCAGTTGAAACCAAATAACGTTGATTTAGATTATAGATATTTTATTACCATAAATATTATACAAATCTTGACTAATGATACCTCTGTAAGAGATTTATGGATGTGTAATCGATGATTGTTTTATGTAAAATAACTCAAGTGCAAATTAAATTTTTTTGGAGAAAAATAAACTTAGTTAAATGTGATATAAAATGATGGCGAAACAAATTTGTAGAAAATGTCATAAAACAACTATTTCCAAGATATTTCAGAAATTAACTAATATCTTTATGATTTGTTAAATACGTGTGCCAGAACAAGTGTAACCATCCGTAACCGTCATGCCATAATTTAAATGTGAATAATTTTATTTAAATTACTTGAGACCAATATAGAAGAACGTGCTGTTTACCCTTATTCTTATTTGAGGACGTACAAAATAATAAAGAATATCTAAGAACAGTGTGTTTAAACACTGACTTTCATTTTACGAAATTAAATTTTTAGTTTGAAAGAAAGTAAAGTAATAATAATTTCTACTGAAGGATAAGAAACAAAAACTTTAATTGAAAGGATGTAATCACATAGAAATGAAGCTTATGTAGTTTTAATTGCAAACACAAATGAGTTATGAGCGTAAATTGTTCGGAAAGGAAAGAAAGAAGCGACTCGAAAATTAACAAATATAAAAAGAAAGAATATAATAACAAAAATGTTAACTTTTTGATACTAAACTGTAACTGAGATGATGAGATTTTTAATTAACTTTGTTAAAATGAAAGCGAATACATGATCGCAAAATTAATATTAAGACTAATATCTTCTTGAAAAAATTAACCAAATCTCAATAATATACGAATCAACTATGAAATGTGTAATCGTAATATTCAACTTAATTTTAATTTTCTGGAATATCACTTTTTAACGAGAGGTTGTAATTTGTATGTAATTGCCACCGTAAAATAGTATCACAGATCCGGTTGATGATATATCCACGAAATTTCCGATTTTATTTCAAACAGATACTCAAACGAAATTGTTTTATATCGTTTTACAGCTTCTATATTTAACGGTTTAATAAAAAAGTCCAAATATTATGTCGACTGAAATGAACGTCATAAATGAAATGCTTAAGCGCCTTATTTTCCAATACAGAAGAAAAATGTTCTAAATCTTTTTACCTCTTTTCCTTTATACGGCAAACCAATTATTTTTACACCAAGTTGGTTGTTCTCAAAGAACGGAAATTCACCGCCATTATACATCATATCAACGTTCACACTGTAGTTCGGTTCAATATAAAACGGCCTCCTAAAAAATTAACGAGAAGCATTGTTTTACAATTATTCGGTCGTTACTGCGAAGAAAACATTTCTTAATTTTGTTAGGCACTTTGTTGTACAAATAATGTAATAACCTTTTAGTTGCAGTCTCGAAGAAATATTGATTCCACGCTCCATTGAAGTACAGAGCGGATGCAAGAATGACTTGGGTTAAGTCGCTTGTTGGGCCGGAGAGAATATTTGAAATTTTACCGTTGGTTCTGTCTTTGACCCAAGCATTCACAGCATCCTGAGCTTGTTTCGCTTGACTTTGGAAGTCTAGGTTTATTACCTCGCTTTTATACACTTTTCCACTGATCGATTGAAATTCTGGTCGGATCGGAAATCCAGACTGTAATTGCATTTATATTAAGAATTAAAATAATTGTCGGCGAATTTGTATTAAATCTTATTTCAATTAACGACAATAATATACTCATTTAATTGTCTATAATTTATCGGTACCATTTTTTATACTTTTTTTAATAATAATTATAAAGAAACAAATGTTCATTTTAAAGAATCTCAATATCTTTGTAAAAAGAACCATTGTTTGAACATTTTCAACTTCATAACATTAAAATCTTGAGGAGACAAGTTCCTCTTTTTGAAAAATATAAAAAAGGAACTCAATATTAGGTGTATTAAAGTATTCTGTGCTTCTTTCACAAAACTCTTTGGTAAAAAGCGCAGAATACTTTATTTCACCTAAAACATCAAGTCTGAATATTTAACCGTTACGTTCATTAATGAAAATCACTATGATTTAAGAGCTGATTATTAGTTTTGTTTTAAAAATATTACCAATTTTCATAAACGTTGAAAGTTTCTTATCTAAAGTTTCTAACAAGTTTAATAACTCGAGGTGTTAAGAAGAATATAAAACGATAATGGCAATTTTCACCTGAACGAAAATTCCACTAGCATAACTAGCTACTGGTTCTCCTTGTCCTTTCTTCGTATTAATCTGAGCGATAAGCGAACCAAACATTTGGTGCACGAGCTCCGAATGCCGCGAAATATCGACACCCGACTCGAGACCCAGTATCTTCGCAACTTCGTTGAAAGTTTGTCCGCCGGAAGCCAGTAATACCATTGCCATAGTTCCAGCAAGACTGAGAGGCGAGAATATCACATTTTTGTGCATGTCCCGCGCAGCACGTGTGATCGACGTGTCGCCGATGGCTTGATCCATATCGAGAGCGAATTTTACGACTCCTCTTGATATTATATTGTTCACCTGCAAAATGGGAAAATGTCAACACAGATAATAACAACAGACATGACAATAGTTTCTGCGAACTGCAACAACAAAATTGTATTTATAAAAATGAAAGAAAGAATGTTATAACGGGGAAAAGTGGAAGTCTAGTGAATGTAATTAGAAAATATGGGAAAAGTTTAGGGTGCAGGAATTTTAATTGAAGCCTGAGATTGCACCAATGTCTACTGAAAATTTTCAGAATTAAATTAAGGGAATAATAATTATAACTGAATAATAGAGAAAGACACAATAGTTATAACATTTTCAGTTGGAAAAGTGCTGAAGAAACTGAGGCCACATACATTTCAGTTCAAAGATAAATCTGTTCTATTAGATATAGACGCAAAACGAGAACAATTACAGTTTTAATTGAATGAAGGTAGAAAGACATTTCAGCATTCCATTTGAAAGAATACTCAAAGAAACCGAGGCCATGAAAACTCAATTATAAATTGGAGGGAATAACGGGAATGAAAGAAATTCAATTTGTAATGTGGGAAATATTCACATCCGACGAAAAGCAAGTGGAAAAATATATGCATAAATCGTGATTGCAAAGTTATAAATAATATTGTCGAAAAATAAAGACTATTACTTTTGCCTAAATTTAGATTTTATTTGATAACATATTTTTAATTTAGATATTCTCTATTTAGCGTACTAATTATAAACTTTAGGTGGTATAGGCTTGAATTAATTAATACAATAAAAATTGATTATGAAGATTTCATAAAAATGAATCATAAAATGCCTGACAATAAGAAAAAATTCTTTTATAAAGGATTTTTAAGGCGCTTATTTGATAGGAAAAGTTATTCTAACTTTTCATTTAAAATTAATCTCGAAGTACAAGTTTTCATTATAAATATGTCACTAATAAAATTTGAATAAATAAATGTCGGTAATTTGTTAATATTTGTCTTTCACTAATTGTATAATATTTGTAATTGTAAGGCATATAAATAATAAGTAATTACAAAAATGTTATCACATAAAACATTATCATTTCTAAATTATCAATATAACATATATCAATTAAATAATAGTATTTATATATAATCGAATACAAATAATTGACATTTAATTAATATAACTAATACATAAAATATCTTACATGATTACTCCAATATGGCGGCAGTACTTCCGATAGTGGATCCTGTGGAATATTTTGTGGAATATTTTCTGGAATATATTGTGGAATATTTTGTGGAATATTTTGTTGAATATTTTGTGGAATATGTTGTGGAATATTTTGTGGAATATTTTGTGGAATATTTTGTGGAATATTTTGTGGAATATTGTGTGGAATATTTTGTGGATTTCTTTGTGGAATAGTTTTTGGAAAGCCTCGTGGTGGTATTGTCGTCGTTTCATAGCTTCGCGAATTACTGAATCCACTATTCATAAGCCTACGAGGCGGTGCAGGCAGTTCATAATCATTGTAAATTTGTCCCGGAAAATAAATCCTGTCCTGAGCATTGTTACATGCAATGAGGGATAAAAGGAGCAAACAGATTCGCCTCATTGTTATAACTGAAATATTATAAAAACGAATTTGTTATTCAAATATTTAAATGAAAGTATGTTAAGATATGTAATGAGAGTATTTGAGACATTACGTAATATTCTGAAACATTTGATTTTTATAAGAAATATACCTATTTAATTTGATAAATGTAAAAGAAATCTATTTGTTTTCCAAAGCTAAGTTTATTCTATAATATTTTTAAAAACTCTATATCTTATTACTTATTACTAGATACAAGTTAAATGGAAAAATGTATTATTATAAACTACAATTTTCAGATAAAGTGTCACTAATCGAGTTAATATCATATAAAAAATTCATGTTTCGATATTTGCATTGTTTAAATGGATAATATGATATATGATCTGACTCAATATCGCACTTCCAATAATATTTAAACATATTGCGAATATTTGTTTAAGTAAAATAAATAAACTGTCACGTATTCCAAATTAGTCATAAACCAAAATTATCGGCAAGTTTTTACAGCATATTTTAAGTGACAACAATGGAAAGAAAAATGTTATGAATCAGGTCTTATCTTTAATACTTAAGAATTAAACAATGATATGTTGATATTACGACGTTTTGTAGTGTAAATTTTCTGACGTAACGCGATTGTAATACTAGAGTTCATTTATCGAAAGAAAAACCTGTTGCGAAGATTATAACAATTGATACGAGGACCATCGCCTTTTACATTGCTGTTTGTCACGGAATACATTCTTCGTATGAGTCGACTGATTTCTGCGGAATCGACCTGTGCGCTTTTCAAGTGTTTCGAGTATCATTACAATGCACATCTATGTCTGTGACTCTATTTGCTCAATGTCGGTCATCGTTGCTCGGTCATTCATTCCTGACTTATTATTTTCACACCTGAATTAGTCATAGACTATTATTACTGCATATTATATCTCTTTATGGGAATTTCAATTACTGACTCTCTAGAATTACCGATACGTGCCTTAGATTATCTTTTTAATCTTTTAATTTTTTATTTTCAATTCACTTTTTATCTGTACAAGTTTCATCCGTCATTATTAGTCAAATGATACATAAAATTTCACTTTAAACAAATGGTGTAAGGCTAACAAAATTGTGCACATATTTCAGTTAAAATAATCGTTTTCTATGCGAAGCAATGAATTTAATCGTGCGAATTGCTGCAATTGTTGCGTTTATTCAAGTTCAACAAGTTAAATTTGTAAAGTGATAAATTGAAGTCTTAAAATAGCACTTTATGGTAGTTGCATACTCGCATTACTTTTAATTGAAATAATAATTAAAATAAAATTACGCAATTGTATATTGAAGAACTGTTAATTTCAAAACTTTGCAAATGGAGGAAGCAACTGCATTTCAATTACGGAAACTACACAGTTTACATACAAATTGGACGCTATACAAACATGAGTCATGTACATTTGTTTGTCACGCGAAGTCTGTCATTTTGTATTTCAGTCTCGCGCAATATGTGATAGAGCTAAACGATGTCATATGAAGATAACGTTACGAGTGATAAATTAGACAACCCGATTTTCAGATATATATCTGTCGAACTGCCTTGACGCTTCTACTACGCATGAACATCGTTCGATAAAAGCGAAGCGAAAATATATCTTGTTATCTCTTTAAAAATAGTTTTTTTGGGGGATATTTCAAATAAATATATGGAGAGTTTAGTAAAATAATAAGTGTAAAATTTGAGTGAAAATTTAATTTCCATTCTGCACGATTTTTTGTTTGAAATGATAAAGTAACGAAGTGTAATAAAGGAGCATTACGTGCTTGCGTAAAACAAGTTTTTCATTCAAAAGTTTACTCGAAAACTAGTAACAGTACGTCGGCACTGGCTCTGTTTGTGTTATATGCTAATGCATCCCGATAACTTAGTCCGGAAGCCTACTTTAAATGTACTTCACACCTTGCAGAAAGAAAAAGAATGCATACATCTATTTTGTGTTTGATACCTTTTTACACAGAAAGAAATACTTAAAGTTTGTATGACGTGTCACAGATTTAAAAAATGTATTAAACATTCAGATATCAGTTTCGCTGATTCAACACTTTTTTGTTTAAATTGTAATGAGTTGTATGAATTGTATGAGTTACACTTCTTACGTGTCATTTTAATGAATTACGAAATATTGCGAAGCATTAAGACTATTAATTCAATTAACAAAACATTTTATTTTATAACTTATATAAAATAGTTGTTAGCAGTATTTAACATTTTTTAAGTTCATCTTCCGCAGTTAATTAACAATTTTTCGAATTTATTTTAGACTTTTAAGACATTTGTATGCAGTTTGAATCCAAAATTATTTCAAAAAGACTATCATTTTTCTGGCATAACATTCAGCGATATAACTAGAAATGTCTTACTTTTCTGGTTTCTAAATATACCTTTCATTTTTATTTTTTAACTGTTTTTCGAGATAAATTAGTATCCCTTTCTGGTTTCTAAATTAATGTAGAAACAACAAGTACATATCTTATACAAAGTTTTTTTGGAACAGCCCTTTAATAAAACTTATCAATATATTTATTTTAGATATACCTTATGTAAAGAAGAATCTTAAGAATCTGATTAAAAATAACTTTATATGAAATAATTACTTGACATTTAAAAATCAATTCATCACTTATGCAATATCACATGTATATACAAACTTGCATTAAAAAGAATTTCAAAACGAACGTAAAAAAAGAAAACATTTCAGATTGTAATTTTTAAAAGTCGTAATGTAATTATCAAAAGTATACTGAACGTAAACAAATTTACTTTTTTTGTAAGATAGTAATTATCATGCTTGAATGTAACGTTTTCTTCACGTTACCGTTATATGTAAATTTAGATTTTAAAACATTCCGTTTTTTCCTAAAAACTTTTACGTCACAAAAATTCGAAATGGTAAACGGTAAATATTTGCATCAAAGTCATTTCTTATATAATTATATTATGCTAAATATTTTTCTGGGTTTTTAATTTGGTGACATGCAGAATTTCAATTGTGCCAAAAAAAGATAGGCACAGGTTCATTGTCTCATTTTGTATTCTGACCTTCGCCAACATTTACTTTCACAAGACCATTCTTCAAATTGAGCAGCGTGCAGCGTGCTACAATCTTTTTTTGAACAATCATAAATATCCAGGATATATGAAATTCGGTTATTATTGATAATTACTTTATTATTCGCACTGTGATGCTCATAAAATAGAATCAGTCATTAAACAAATTATTCATTATAGTACTTTTATTTTTTTTGTACATTGTATTATATTTTCTACACGAATCATGTTAATACATTTTGTAGATACAAGACATATTATTTCAACAATCTATCTAATTGTACCAATAAAGTGTTTTTGAAAAGAAAAAAAAGATTTTTGTAAATAGTATTTTGTAATTATCAATAAAACAATAGAATAATTTATGTGATATAATATTTTGTAATTTAGTTTTATAATTGTATTGTTTTACGAACATTTGTCAATTGCACGTGTTTCTTTGTACATGCTTCAATTCAAATGTAAGTAAAAAAAACAATGTCATTTATGCTGGAGTTCAATATTTTCGTAATATAAATGGTAACTAAAGTGCAGAAGGTTCCCATATATATAATAAAACTTTACGTGAACACTTTAATGTTCATTTTTGCGAACTGTTAAAGAGCTCTTCAAGCGCTCTTCGAATCGATAATGGTCATTAATCGCAGAGTATTTCATTAATATCGTATTATTAGTATTTAATAAAAATTATAAGGTAAATATTCTAACATGAGATATTATCATCGTAATTACAATGAACTATATACATAGGTCATTATAAATATGCTTAGTAATTAATATTCTTCGTCAATTAAGTAAAATAATTGAGTAATTACAGTTTTTTATATCTTTTCATGATGGTAATAATCTTTTATTAACAAGAATTTCATGGTGCGAAATTACTTTCTCATTGAAATGATGTCCCTTTCAATATTGACATTCATTAGTATTATAATAGTTCATTTATTCTAATATTTATTGCCTAATTAAAAGTGTGATTTATTTAAATGTTACAAATTAATTATAAAGCGCTTTGTACACTTTCGTATCTATAATGTCACACTTGTACGATGAGATAAAACCACGGAATCTCTGGTGACGTCACGCCAGTTTGACATCAGGATAGTTTTCGTCAAGTGTTTACTTTTTCGTGATATCGAAATGCGGCACAACTACCGGCGTCGCGTGCATTTTGCACCAACAGCTGATTACAATAATTCGCAAGAAAAGGAGAATATGCAAGGACGCGTCGATCAATACACGCCGTCGTAATATTTGATCCGTTATCACAACATGACTCAATCGATCGTATCGAAGTCCTAACCAATTGAAATCCTCCGATAAAACGGCCGATTTGCCCATAATATTTATGGAATATTATTCATTACCTGACAGAAATTAATTAATGATTTTGAAAAATGTTACCAGATAAATATGAATATTGGAATTAAGATTCTGGGATTTTAATTAATAAAACTTTGCAAATATAAGGGTCATCTTTCATAAAAATGTGTAGATATTACTATTATTATTTTATAAATGCTTATAATTTACATTGCGTTATACCAACCGTAATTAAATATTTTCTTGTAATATAAATGATTTTACTGAATATGTTAAAAGATTGTATTATTCATTTTGATTTAATAATGCAATGAAAATATAATGAATATAATCTAGATTATTGTATTACCATTTTGTATGAGTTAAATAAAAATATAAAAATTAAAGTATCATTATATGAAAATGGTTCTTTATTTGTAATTTTGTTTATACGATAGCAAATCGTTCCAGCTTATTAATATCGGTTAATTAATGAAATTGTCGTGGAATGTGCCTGATATTTAACTTGCTAATATGTTTGAAATTAACATTTCTAATAACATGCATATGGCTTTAAATAATAAGAAATATTTTCAAGAAATATTCTTGAGAATATAGATCATTCGTGCAATATGTATAAATAATAAATTTCAAGATTAGTCCTTTAATAATCATTAATTATTACGATTGATTTTTTATTTTTAAATAGAATTCAAATTAAAAATTAAAAAATGTCTAATCATTAACACAGTCGTGATTAATTTTCATACAATGATCCATATCGGTACCTAAGTTAATACGTAAGTTTAATTCATTTCGAATTCCACTATTTCAAAGCGTGTCGTCGTGTCAAGAGACTAACCTTTCAAGTCAAAATCGTAAATGACGGTTAAAAAATTGGCTCGATTTTAACGTGGATCAATTAACCGGCTACTCGAATCCTCATGATCCACCACAGAATTATGCACAAAATGCGATCCCGAACAGCGCGGCTCTATTGAATTTTCGCGGGTAAAGTGCGCGCGAAAAAGTCGGCTTCAACCTCGACCTCGATCTTCCTTTCTTCGCCTATTATCGATGTACCTGTGTACTTTGTTTTCCTTCGTCAATTCCTATAGCAAGGTCCCACGTTTCTTCTGGATACTCGAATAGGCGCGCGTCCGAAGTACCGTCTCGTATGTTACTGGCTGCGCTACTGAGTCGCACTCGTATTTACCGCGCTTCTTCCCCCCACCGTTGGACCATGCGAGATTGACCGCCACAGACCATGCAGCGTCGGCTAAGAATGGTAAACGCGATTTTCAG
>JABFOW010000450.1:0-11884 GCA_022817725.1 Archaeoteleia sp. ZL-2020 | reverse complement strand
AAAATTGGTTTTTTTTTGTAGATTGCTTGATAAACCCATGTATCATTGGCGACACGTCCCAGATATAAACTGTTTCGCATTTGGGTATGCATTTTTACCCAATATTCTTATAAAACCACAAAATTTTGAATTAGATTAATTTCGAAATTGTATAAACATTAACCGACGTTATGTTATTTAATTCGAACGTTTGTATCGTTTTACATCCAATTAATCAACACGTCAGGTTTAATATTCTCGCGGATCGGCTCATCGAACCACATGCTAATCGCCTACTAGGTTCGGCAAGTATTACGATGACACCCGGTGCCGAATAATTATTTTTCTTACAGTTACTATGCCATCGGCTCAAAGACTCTATTGAAAGTCATGGCGCGATCTATACTGTAACAGTCGTGATGTACAATGGGCATGTTTCCACGCGCGGATAAAGAAAAGACTAGCCGACACACAGGTGCGATTCGGATTCTAGCCCCGTCGTCGATGAGCCCGTTATTCGTTAAGAAACGGCGAGTCTCTTGGTTTGTCGTCAGTCGCGTCGTTTTGTTGGAAAATAGATCAATGCGCCTCGAGAATTCAGCCCATCGTTGTAAGCAAGCGAAAATACACGTCGTCAAATCCCGAGGGCGGCGTCCCGTAAAAACCGATATCTTGCAGGTGGAATGTAAAGGAGGTCTTAAGGGGTTCCCTTTGTAAAGTGGCGACCTTACTTCGCGCATGAAAAAGAGGAATTTTAAGGCCGAATAAAAGTCAGAAGGATTTTCTCAATGTGCGGACGTGTTTGCTTTTGCAGTCAGCCAACCCTGTCTTCTCATTTTTGCTGCACCAATATCAATATTCTCTTCAATTTTCAATTGAAAATCTAAAAAATGTAAATGTTGTATTTCTCATATTACCTTCTGACGTTTATAAGCATAGTGACATAAGATTATGGACTCTTTCAAAAATTTAGTCAAAAATATATGGTTGAAAGAATATAAAGATTATGTATACTTTTTAAATCCCATTTTTGTCTTGAAGAAAAAGGGAGTGCAGAGGATATTATCAATTAAACTGAAATGTGTCCTAAATTTCTAATAGAAGTTTAGAGAAATAATTTGCTAATGTTTATGAATACCAATAATCCGGATTCTCCTGAAACCCGGATAAACCACGTATAACCTAAATCAAAGTTGCTCGATAGTTTATACGAGGTAACATTGAAGAGAAATAAATTAAAACCAATTATTACGTTGGTAACCTTACTAAGATAGTAATCAAGATAGTAAAATAGTTAACAAGATAGTAAATTAAATTAGATAGTATTATAAGACAGTAAAAGAATGCTGAAAGATGGAATCAAACATATTTTCCAATTTATTGAAGTTTTATTAAGATTGGAAAAAATGTTTTCTCCTTTTTCCAATGAGAATAGCAATGAGGTTTGTTGTTTGGCGAAGTTGGATTTTGCGAAGATCCCGATTTTCTCTATCTTTATGGACAGTTGCTTCCATTAGACGAATTCAAGGGCAATTTTGATTGCCTGAAAAAGCCATTAGATGCGTGGATAGCGCAGCGTTGGTGAAAGATCCCAAGTAGAGGATCCAAAGTGCCTAAAGTGTTCTTCGAGGAGGGCCATTTTGTGCTATCTGAATTCTCCGCCTCGAAATCCACTGCAATTCTCGTTTACAGAAGCGAAAGGAGCGTTGTGTTTCAATCCTAAGGGACTATCGTCTTCTTACGCTAAAGAGAACATTGCGGAGTTCGGGATATATATAAATACGGACTTATACGAAATCCTTCAAATTGGTCTACTTTTCCAATTCCCAGTAAATTAAGATCTTACTATGATATTAAGTTTCTATTAAATGTTTTATCGTCAAAAATAATATTAAAAACGTTTAATTTGAGAAAGAAAATTTTTCACAATTGTTTGCAAAATACATTATTTCTTTATTAAAATTATCGACTGACTTTGTCATTTCAAGCGAATACGGTATTTGTATGAAATTGAATTTAGCAATTATCTGATGCAAAGATAACAAACAGACTCACCAAGTATAAGTTTGCTCTTCGTGCTACGGTGCTTTTCTCCTCATTGTTAGGACGGCTCCCTTCTCTTTTGCATATTACAGTCAAACGTTGATGCATCCTTGTTGATTAGGAAAATTAATTGGCAAAGTCCCTGGAATCGCAGATGAATCCGCGGCAGGACCTCTCAAATGAATTTCCGACGGAGATATACCCAAGACTACCCGTACGAGCGAGGGATCGTGAAATCCCATTACTCCACCTCGTCTCTTTGCACTACCTGCATGAGGGTTGTTTTAAAGAGGACTGTATTTGATGCATCAGGGCCAATAACGTATTTACTTAGCCACGTAATATTAAAGAATAAAGATACCAAAATAAAATAAATACTCAAATGTATATAAATATGAGGAAACCTTAAAACTGGTAAAGTTATTATGGATTTACGTACACTGAGAGTAGTGTTACGGTGTAATTTATCATTATATTGGCAATCTGGGGATATACTCGTAAAATTAATAATTTTTACCAAGTATTTTTGTAAATTTACAAAAATACTTGGTAAAAATTATTCATTGTTTGAGTATAATGGTAAATTATACCGTAGCACTTCTCTCAGTGTATACTCAGAGAAACAATTTTGTTTAATTAACGAAAGTAATTAATACAATTATAACTACGAATGTTTTAATTAGAATGTTGTAGAAATATTGTTTGGAAAGTACATAGAAATTGATTTGACGAGTTGAAAGTGTCTTTTCAGCCGGAGTGGAATTGTTGCGCGGACACGAAGGAAGTGCTTCCTGCCACTGAGTTCGGGCCGGCAAACAAGCGCCTCGTAAGTGACGTAGTTCCTGTTTTGAAACTTCCGCGGAAGTAACAACTATCGTCCTAAATCCTTGCACACGTGGCGAACTCCGGCGCGCCGGCAGTCCTGAAGAGTTTCATTATAAAAGCCAAGTTGGTTTCCTACGTCTATTCCCCATTCTCTGCCTCGTCGCTCGACTTCTTCTGCTCTCCACCTTCGTGCCACTACGGCGAATGGAAACTCGGGAACATCGCTTTTTGGCGAAATATCGACGACCGACACGTGTCGTCACTTGCCAACTTTTCGAATCCCCTCTATTATATAATAATATATCGGTATATCGGCGTTTGCAACTTGAGCGACGCGAAATTGCAAAATTATTTATGCGACGTTAACATTAAACTGATATATAATATAATATGAAAAATAAAATAAATTATGAAACATATAAATAAAAACATATAAACATATAAATAAGTAGTATAAAATGAAGTATTTGAAGAAATAATTAACTATTATTATACAAAACATTACATAATAAACATATAACATTTATATTAAATGATATATAAATTTGTAGAATAATTGAGTAAATCATAAATTAATTTTATAGTGATTTACTTAGATCCTTCGAATTTTATATGTATTTTCGTAATACTACAGCGGAATAATTATCTTATTTATACACAATAAATATAAAATTAATAAATGTTTGCATAATAATGATTTTTCAATCCATTGCGATATTCAAGAGAAAGTATCTTGCCATGCATAGAAGAGAAAATTTCTCTGGACATTGAAAGAGGTAAGAACGAACGTCTAGAGAGAGTGCAAAGATTCGATAATACTTTGCGTGCATCCCTTTGAATTGCCAGGGCACGAGAGAGTGTGGCTTATCGCGAGCGTCGACGTCTCAGATCCATTAGGAGTAGCGTCGCGACGCGCAGAAGGTCTTTGACGAGTAATCGTGTCAAGTGGTCGGGCTGAAAAGAGAAGAAGAAAAGGGTCTCGTTTGCGAAGCTTTTAAGAGTGGACACGCGAAAAAAAATCCCTAGGATATTTTTCTTTTACAAGAACAATGTGTCTTCTCCCTGTATAGGTTATATTTACAAAATGACGCTCCTTTTTCGATGATTTTTCAATCTTGTTAGCGAGTGTTGTCGATACATGTTTCATTTGCAAAGCACGTAAAAACATATGTTATTTGAGGAACAAACAACTGCATATTTCAAATATTTGTAAAATGCATGTATTATTGCAAACGTATTATTTTTAAGATAAAAATATGTAATGTAAAAAATTATTCGTGGAAAATAAACTGTAGCTTGAAGAGTATACAAAAATTGAAACTAGAACTGTATTATTAATGTTAATTTTCTAATAATATATTCATTAATATTATATAATTTTTTAATTTGTGGAAGAATCCAATTTAGATTATAATCGTTACAAATTTTCTATGTAGACGCAATTCAAGTTGTCAACAAATATATATAAACATGTTATTGCGCATTTACAGCTTTAAAAATACGAACGAAAAAATTGGAGAGAAAAAGATTTTATTTTAAAAATAGTGGGATGTATGGGAGGAAAATTGATATGCCTCGTGATACAAAAAACTTTATTTCCCGCAGAAGACTAGTTTCGCAAGCATTTCTTCTCGCCTCGACTTTCTTCGTCTTCATTTTTGCCTTCTTGCCTTTTCTTCTCGCAGCTTCTCATCATTTTCCATTTTTCTCCTTGCCTAGACACCCTGCCTCGCTCCTTTCGTCTAACACTTTGTCCTAACTCTTTGTCGAGGAAGCGTTCGAAGCTGCTCGAAGGGCGACGAAATTACTTTCGAGCGACGACCCGACAAAAATCTCCGTCGATGACCCGCGCCGCCTCTTCCAAAAGGGCGTAGCTTTTACATTGTTTTTCACTTTAACGCCGTTGCAATCGCATCGAGCACTTGAAAGGGAGATGGAAACAACGCGAATTCCATTTTAGGATTGGTTCAATGCGTTCGTCACTCTTCATAAAAGCACTTATAAAACGAGGCGTCAAACATACAAAAAAGTAACATGCTGTAGAGCACAGCAGGGTAGGCTCAACTGGGAATACATGTAACCGAACACGTTTCAAATTATTCAACGTACACGAAACAGCTTGGTAATTTCGCGTTAAAGATATATTTGTATAACGTAATACGCGGAGCAAAGATTGCAAATGAGAATTAAATAATTGGAATATATATATAATACTAAATTCGTAATTGATAATGTTAAATTTATTAGATTAATTTTATATGGATATACATTTATGGGTACAAATTTTAACATATTTTTAAAAACATAAATAGGAATAGTTTAAATATTAATGCAGATGTTCATCTTATGTTCGTTACTTTTTTATTTTATTTGAATTAACCATCTTGATCGTATATGTTGCTCATCTCCATTGGTTTTGGAGTAATCGACAATGTAAAGTAACTAATTTTTTATAAATATAACAATTAAATATAGTCTGCAAAATGTGAAAAATTACATTCAATAAAATGATTTTTACATTTTAACAACATTGTTTGCACATATAAAAATAAATGACGGAAATGTACTTGATAAAGTTAATTTGTTTGATAATTATTTACATAATCGATAAATAATAAAAGAGCCTTCGTTATTTTCATTCTGTATCATGTATATTTTGGTGTAATGTTTTTGTATTATTTAACTAAATTAAACGCGAGGGAATTATACCACGTTCATTTGCATATTCAAAAATAACGTTCTCATTTCGTTTTTATGAAACGAAATGTTGAAACCTGATCAGTTTGCGCGATAAGAATGATAATAAATGTTGAAATAACATAATCACTGCGTACTAAATAAACATTTATTTTGCTTTCCATTATGACCGAAATGAAATTGTGTTACAAATTGAATTTTCATAATGTACATACATGAAATTAAATTGTGGATATCTATTTGTAATATATGGTTTTTGCAACCATATTGATACAACCACAAAATATGGTTATAGAAACCACATAGCTGAGTTCAGAACATAATTGACATTTAGTTTACACAGCCACAATTATTTAACAATGTTTAAACTGTCTTGCTTAAACGTACCACGAAAATACGAGAATTTTACGTGAAAACAATATCTCTATTTGTTCTGTTTATTTCATGTTTATTATTATTCCCTGATCAAAAATAACGTCTCTTTCGATTATCCATTAATAAATATAGTATTGAATTAAACAATTTATTATTATAATAATAACTGATATAATAATATTGTTTGCAATTATTTGTTGGCCATGTTTTAAATTATTGGATTTTAAAAATACAGTATAAGACTTTACTTTATTAATTTATTACAATAAATTCCAAATAATCAAAAATTAAATTTTAAATTTTAGTCGTTATAAATGCAAGCTTTCATAAATATGGCAACAATGTATTATTATCCTTTTTTCACTATAAATGATGATATTATAAATATTTTTATAATATCATTATATTATAAATATTTTGTCTTATTTGTTACGAATCATCAAAATGGAATATTTATATCTCAAGTTTTTTTTAAATAAAAATATATGTACATGTATTGGGCCATGCGTGTACGAATTTCAAATTTGGCCGCGTATTATCATAACTAATAATTCGGCATCAAAATTCACGTTGGAAAACGGCTGCCAATTCATTTTGCCGCCTCGCTTTTATTTGAACAACGAACTCGGACAACTGTATATGTTGATATATTCGTTATGAATGTCTCACTACCGTGCTTCCCTTTTTTTCTCTCTGTCTTTCCCTTGTGGCACGCAACGAATATTCGTTGCTGTTTCGACAACGGGCGATTTTGCGTATTCAACCAATGCAAATTCTCGCAAATTCTCGCCACTGGCTCCCCCGATACTCTCACGAATAATCCTGTAAAATCATAGCCGAAATAATTTTAAACAATTCACAACCGCATCGTGATCATCGCTTGTTGTTTTCGCCACAGAAGCCGGAAAAATCAGAGCCGCGTTTTTTTGTCTTTGAATGTGAAATGACGCGCATTCTCAACACTGCAGAAGAATTGTTCATTACAATATTGATGAAAAGATAACAAAATTATACGACATCAGTCATTTGTTCTGTTTGGTAATACACGTGTGTATTACGTTTTAAATTTATGTATAATAACAGTGCCGATTTTTTACCGACAATGTTAGCATCGAAATGTTAATTAATCGGTTTCATATTAATCAAAATACATCGTTAAAATTAAATTAAAATATCCTCAGAAATGTAGGACCAGAGTGGTATTTGTATAATATCGTTTGTTGATATAACTTCATTTATTTGACTGATTTATCAACTTATATATTATTCTGTGTTAATGCAACAACTACAAAATTTCACAATTTTTGTGTCTTTTTCGATAGATGTGTATTTTGCATTTGTTAATTTTATACTTGGAGTTTAATATAAAGCCGTCTACAAAACATGTAAACCACAATGTTTCTAAATGTTATAATTATAATTTTGTTGTATAAACAATTTTATAATTATTACCAATTTAAACTAAATTGATTTTCTTTTCTATGTACACCTTTACAATTTAATTACATTTTAAAAACTAAATTATTTAATTAAAACAATCATAAAAAAATATCGTGAAAAACATTTTTCCTTTAAATTTCTCACCCTTGTGTGTTTTGTGTTTATTATTATTAAAATGTGTAATCATTGAGGAAAAGTTGACGGTATAGAAATAATAATAAGCGATGCAAGTTTTAGAAATTGCATGACTGATTTATCGGTCACCTCGTTCTGTGCAGCTTCTTTGACGTGAAAGCAATGTAGGGACCGTATTGGCCAATTATTCGTGAAATGGCTGGCCTTCGCTCGATTAATTGGAGCGATGATAACTTGCAAAACGGAGGATAATGAAATGAAAACAGCGACATGGAGTTAAAGGGAGCAGAAGACAGCGGACGGTTTCGCCTGCAGCTTCAAAATTACGGCTCACGAGCGATATAATATTCCCTGTTTCGGCCGGCCGGGATTGATTATGTTTATCTTTCATTAGGAACGCCGTGAGGAGCGGAGAGACTAAGCTCGTAAATAATAAATCGTGCGAATTCTCTTTCGAGGGCCCGAACATTCAAACCCACCCCTGCAAAGCCGGATACATCGTTACTCGAGCTCCAGAGCAGACGACGAGAATGAAGCCTTGGCAGACTCGATAAAGCTTTCGTCATATTATTAATCACTCCTTAAAACGCATCAATAATGCATTGATTGATAAGAGAGCTATTGGTTTCATTTTTTATTTCGCGGTTTTACTCGAGCCGTATCAATCACTCGACCTTTTCACAAATCTTTTATTCATACTCGATTTATATGATAATACGTAAATATGCAATATTATTTTTTTTCGCAAATTTATCGTCGACGAAAAATGTTGATTTTATTTATTCGCGAACAATGGAAACGCAGTGTTTTATCACGCGATGGATGAAACGAATGTCATTCATCATGTACAAGAGACTCCACGGTTTTGGATTTTTGGATGTATTGTCGGTTTCTTTTATTTTTTAGCCCAACGTAACCAAGATTTCCCAAAAATATCACTTTATATTTGTCAGAATTCAGAGGAAAATGGTAGAATTTGATAAATAAAAGACTCATTTGAGACAGTAAAGTGAACGTTAGAAATATTCTATGATAATTAGGAGTAGAGATATAACGAAATTTGTGTTTTGATGCATAACGCTAGAACAATATTTATAATACCGTAAAATTATAGTAACTTTACAAAAGAAATTTTAACACACGATTTTAAATGGGTGTTTTATTTATCAAATGGAACCTTTTCGTCAATTTTGTCATAAATCGAACACCGAAGTGGTTTTCGGCTGATTGAAATGGTCTGGAACAACACATTTTAATTTGAATATTTTTATATCGACGGATATTTCAACACAACGTGATTCTGCACACTTAAGTTAATTATTTTTCTGGCGTGTCACATATTGATTTCTAAGAATAAACACATTGGTATATATCACAAAGAATAAAATGAGATATAAAATTGTATTTGGAGTATATTCACACTCAAAAAAGCTGTGTCCAAAATTACATTTCATGTAATTTATTGTTACTGTTTGCATATGATTTTACTATTAATCACAACATATTAATTTTACAACATTAATCTCAATCATATGCAATTATTAATCATAATATTAATTATTTATAATTATTTAATTACAATTATTAGTTACTTTATTTCGTACTATACGTACATATTTTTTATATCTATTTTTATAAAAACTATCAACCTTTTGAAAAGTAATCAGTGCCTTAATTTGACACGATGTTATAAAATATTATATATTTTGTAAACATTCGCTAATGTACTTTTTTCTCGAATAGAATATAGTCGTCCTTCATAATACCAATATAACGGCAATAATAAATAAAGTCATTTTTATTTTAATGTATTTAATTGTATAAATAAATATTGTTATATATTATGTGTATCAATTATAAAAAGTGTAAAAATATTATACGTTAACAATTAATGTATGTTCATACTTCGTATTCAATTAATGTAACGTATTGCCATCTTTTAAAACATTGAGGTACTTCGACACCACGGATCTGTCGAGAACTCGTCAGATAGCGCCACATACTTCATTTAGAAAGGAATTCTTTATGTGGCAATTTTAAGTTCCCTGTGCACTTATGGTAACGGATAAGATATTGTATTATAAATATTTATTTATAAATATTTGATAGACACTTTTTTACCAATTCATCTGCTACACAGTGACCTGAAACGGATTTTTAGATGGCACAAATTAATATTCACTATACAAATCTTTACAAATTAATAAATTGATATTGTTTGTATTTATTAAATATTTCTATATAATATTTTAAATAATTAAAATACTCGATAAAGTTTAATGCTAATTTAACATAATTTTTGTCCAAGTATTGAGACTTTATTTCAAATGAAAAATACAATTTTTTATATTTTGTATAACTTACAATAAATCTTTATATTAAATTATTATCTATATTTAATCAGACTATAAGTTGACTGAGTCCAAAGATTCTAATGAATTTTCCTTTCTCTTTTCTTCATACGCTAAAATCTAAATGTTCAACATTAAAAAATCTAGATTTGTCGAGTTAATCAACGTCGATAAAATAATAGGTGCGCATTACAAGCGTTGCTATTATAATCGTAGAAGTCAAAGAAATCTATTGGAAACCGTTTTTTAATACTTAAAAAATTCGACTGTAGACCCACATAAAATTAGCATTTCTAATAAGCTAAAAATTACTTTGTCGATAAAAATATAAATAATTATTTACAAAAGAAGAAAATATATTATTCTTTATAACAGTTATTAAAAACTGATTTTGCTCATCATTTGTTTATTTTCCCAACAATACAAAACTTTAACGAAATTGGCTGATAATAATTAAATAATTTGCCCGGCGTGGTGTTCGAGCGGAGTTCGTAATGGGTTGGGCGGGAGAGACTGCTTCACAGAGAAAAAGAGAGACAGAGACAAATTAAGTCCTCAATTCGAATCAAAGATCACTTCCGCCCAGATGATCTCATCGCTCCTCCTACAATTTTATTGGCGAATACGTCATGGGGAATAGTCCCCCGATTCTTCTCTTCGCGTCGAAGACACAATAACGCATTAATCAGTGCAAATTCTTTTTTCAATGACTGCCCTTCTTTGCCAGTACGACGACCTGATGAAGCACCCAACCTTTTATGTCGTCATTTTTTTAAACTATCAGCACATATTTTATCAGATTTCGATTGAACATTTTGTCGGAAATAAATAAAACATTTAACATATAAAAATTACTTAATTTTAATGATAAAGATGAAGATTACAATTTCAAAAATACTTATTAATTATATACAACAAAATATTCCAACCCAATAGGTCTAAATAAATAACTACATGTTTTATGTGGATTTAACATAATTTACGACTACATCACAATTTATTAATTGCATTGTCTAGATATAAATAGGTATTATATTTGATGATGATTCATTTGCATGAAATGTAATGCATTATATAAACCTAATGTGAACAATTACGTAGAAATTATGTATAATTTAGTTATAAAAGTATATATTTGTAAATGGAAACACGTTAATTTTATATAAAATAAATGTACATTATATTTTACGAAAAACAAGTAATATTCTAATTAATATATTTTCAATGTAGGATAATTTTATTTGGTATGAGTGTCAAAAATTGTATTTCTCGAAAAGTTTATTAAATTGCAAAATTAAAATCAATTGTAGTTTTACTTCTTGATTAATGTAAAAAATACATTGATCAATAAATAAAATACAGTATGTAAAACTGTAAATATATTTTTTTGAATCGACGAAACTGTTTTTCTGAGTGGAAGAATCTATATATGTTATACATAATAATCTGTATTGTGCATATTGCTAATTAGTTTACACAATGTATATATGCATATAAAGATATTATTTAATGCATGAAGATTTTATATGTAAATATCGAGTGGCAAGACTTCGAGTAAATGTTCTAGTCTCCTTTACCATTTGTTCACCGTAGAGTTTCAAGTTGCTTTCTTTCACCTTCTCGATCATATTTCCTTCGGATCTTGCACCCTCGATCTTAGATAATCCCGATTTTACCCGAGATCGTCACTGGAATCCGTTCCGCGAGGTCGGTTACCACTTTCACAATCTTGACACTCTATCTTGATTACTTTGGTTTCAACTTTCAAAATGCCAATAAAATTCAAAGAATTTTCCAATAGTATCTAGTATTTAAGATTATATATGATATACTGTCTTATTCAGAAATGATAAAAATAGATTATATCAAAGTAGTTGATTATAATTGTATAATTGGGAGTTACGCAAATGCAACATTTTTATAAGTTTATTGAAGTCACTGTTTTACATAAAATATATTTAAGAAAACTAATTAAGGGTTAAGAATATTAAGATTACATATAATAGAGATTATCATTTTTATTTTTGATACACTACTTA
>JABFOW010000449.1:0-11885 GCA_022817725.1 Archaeoteleia sp. ZL-2020 | reverse complement strand
AGTTAGGTCACTGTGAATTTTGACAATACAGATCGTCGAGAATTCTTTTTTGTCTACAGAACAGCATAGTGTCTGATTTAACGACGAAGCGTTGTGAAAATGCCGAAGGCAACATTACGCAGGTATGTAAAGTCACGTTACATTCACACGCCTCCGTAAGGCAGACGAACTTTCGAGTGTTTCTACAGTCTTGATTCGATATAAAAGAATCATGTTTCCTCGCAATATACTAAGTAAACATTTATAACTCGTCATTTCTTTTATCAAACTTATTCACCACTGTTCAAGATGGACATGACAAAATGGTCATTAATATTTATTTTTATTATTAATCTAAAAGTTTATCAAAATCAAATGTATAATTTACTTTGTAATATATTATTTCGAAATAATGTTATATTATTCTTTGTATACTTTGAAGCAGCAACTAGTGCATATTGTGGAATAAAGGAATGAATACAATTTATTTTCACTTCTTTTTTGAAACATGAAAACAGAAGATATTTGAAGTTCAATCGTGTGGGGAATATATTCATACGCAATGTTATGAAACTGGAGAAATAAACACGTTTTAGAGGATGCATAGGCATGAAAGAATTGATACGGAGACCTTCAAGATTTCCCAAGTGAATGTTTGCAATTTCATGATGTTAGCAAAACAAATATTTTTAATATTTAAGCAATCCAATATTTATTGTAGAAACAACCATATTAAAATGAAGAATATTACACGGATTTGAATAATGTTTTAATTTGTTTTTATTCTATGTAATCGTAAAGTATATTTGAGTATATCCTTTTTAAAATATATTTTATTCGTGATTTAATTCATGGAAAAACTGAACTTTTTGATTATTAAATGTAGGATAATAAAAATGATTAACTTAAAATCCCATTCTTTTCCAAATAAAATTATCCATAAGCCGACAGAAGCAGGTATAAAAATGTCTACAGTGTGTGTGAGGATCATAAGTAAAGTAAGTGATCATAATTCCTATTCTAATAATGAACGAGAACTTAAACATAGCAGACCTTCATAAAATTAAATTCTCTCAACTTGGACGTAACCTTTAATTAACCTAACTCCAAGAATAGCTAAGTTTTTGATCCCTCATTATCAGTAGAACTCTGTTCCTACGATGTAAAATAAGTTAGGAACCTATTTAAATAGTCGATTTCTGAGACAACCATAAAAATCTAACCTCTTATTCGAAAGATCACAGTGCTTAACATATGATTTCCATAGAATATTCACCCCTTTGTAACGGGAGAGCCAGCCATTTTAGGTCCCCTCCTTTAGCAGATTATAGATTTCGATATTCGAGCATTTATTTTAATATGCCATTGCCTACATCATTTATAGATTTTCGATAATATCTCATTTAGGGTGACTCTGAGGATTATCATAAATACATATTTCAGGATTTTAAAGAGTTATATTTATGCCGACATGCGACTGCTTTGGTTAGAATTAGTTTTGAGCTAGTATCATCGATTTTGACCCGAAACCGTGGTTTCAAATGTAACGTAATGAAATAATCATGCTCTTTAGGAACTCTGTCTGAATAAGCTTACGCCGAAACTCAATCGTCCAGGCACTATCAAACGTTTTTTTAAACTCAAAATCACTCTACAAATACTCTTTGTATAATTATAGTTATTTGCAGTATATTCAGGAAAGTGAAATGACTATTAGGACTGATTTAAGCCAACCAATAATATGTCCATTACTAAAACCTTAAAGAAACCTAAAAGACAGTTTCCAAAATTTAATTCTTGATATTTATGTATTTTATAAATCTGTACACACCTACACACGCGCACACAGTTTGAGAAAGACTAGTATCGTGAGAACGATCCAACCGTCGCACAAATAATGTAGCTTGAAGTAAGCATTGAAGGTACTCGCTAAGACCATTAAACCAGATGAAGGAAGTTACTTTAATACAAAATTTAATGTCATATCTGGTCCTGGAGTGAGATTCTTTGTGTGCTTAAGATATGCAAAATTTCAGTTGCTCAAGTTAGTTTATAGTCGCTCTCGTACAATGGGCCAAGATAAGTCCTAACTAATCTATCCGTTCTTCTGGCAAATGACGAGTATAATGAAACATTGTGACATTCAAATAATCCTATAAAGAACTTCGCGAATTCGCTTCCTTCTTCAGGCGATGAAGCATTGCTTGATTCATCTAAACGAGTAGTAATTGAAAAAGTATTTCAGGGTCTAAATCTTGGACTTGATCGTGTCAAACCTGTTGTTCCAAGTAGGGTAATCTGTACATGATGTGATTGAGAAATACACGTAACTTTATTTTAACAGTACCAATACCTTATTTTCATTTCTACTTGGGTGTTACAACGTTTTCATATGTAACACTTGAATCTAAAACTTTAACTGATATGGCTTTCTATGATATAGTTCCAAATGGAAAAAGGCAAATGTGAGGCACTGTTTAGATTTCAGTGTCACTTGTTTTGTAGTTCCAATGTTATCATCATTTCTGCGTCCGCATCCTCTTCTTTTTATGTTTTGTTAGACCATGAAATAATGGTCGTTTAACGAGGACAGTAAGGTAACAGCAACCACAGTTAGCTCAAGTAACGAGTACTGTTTGCGACAGATTTAAAGCAGTTTTTTATAACATAAACAAAGACCAGCGATTACAGATGTAGCTACTCTTTCTTCCGTCTGGCCAGAGTCTTCTCTCATTTTTTTTTTCTTCGTCCTTTGGTCTCAAACCACCATCCAGTTACCCCGTTCGCCACCGCGCTGCTGAAGAGCGCCTCACTTTTTCTCCTGGCGTATTTTTATTTGTATTTTTTATCGCTTCCGTAGCCACCTTGTTTTACTGCTTTTTCCATCGACCCTTCGAGAAACAGCCAAAAACACGCACGATGTCGGAGACAGTATTTTCCCAAATATTCGAGTTCGGACATTCGACAGTTTTTCCACGATCCCGTTCTAAGCACATTGCAAATATTTTGCTACGTTGGAGGACGCGTAGTATTGTCCATTTTTGGATTGAGCCCAATAATCGCGCATCTCTCGGGACCTGCAAAAACAATGAGCGAACCGCGGTAACTTGGGTTGTCCGAACTGCCGGCGGATCAAGCCTCAGCTTACACCCATTCTTCTATTTCTTGGAACGGAACGGTACGTCTCAACAATAGAAATTTCACAGTGTGCTACGTACAGGGCCACGAACCGTAACGCACTAGTCCATTTCGCTCTACTACCGGCTTGCTTCCCTTTTCCAACTAGCTCATCCTCCTCACTTTTTTTTCGGACCGTTCGTTCCGCGTCCATGTTGCGGCTTTCAAAATCGTTAGCGAGTACGGCAGTTACTTCCTTCTTTTCCCTACTCTACTCCATCCCGTAATACTTTTTTCATGTCGCACCAACTTGTTTCACGCTCCTCTCGTTATATCCTCTTAGTTACTATCTTGCGAGATATGGAAGAAACTTTCCAACATTTTATTCGGAACAAGGATCCTGCTTTATTGCGACAGAACATAAACACGCTATGAGGAAGAAGATTTGGAAGGCTTAACAGGGTGCCGTAGTCGAACTGACTCCATCCGAGTAGGAATTAAAGTAGAAGTTACTAAGGCTCTGATCGGTTTGCTTGAGATTCAAGGTCAGGGCCTGATCATAAATAAGGCTCTGACACAATTGGGATGCGTTTTGCCTCATGTCGTGGTTAATTCTATGGAATTATTTTGGATTCGAAGGGCAGGTTAGGACGCAGTCGAAATACCTGTTCTTGACAAATCTCTTTAGTATCAAGTCCTAGATATCGAATAACTTTTGGGACTTTTTTGTTTTGATCATATACCGCACACAAATTCAAGTCTTGTCGAAGATACAGAAATTTCAGTTCGTCAAATCAAATTCCAAAATACTGTTTGTGATAGTGTAGCTAATTAAATTAACTGGTTTGCAAGTGCAAAATAGTTTGGGAAGTTAGCATCAAAATTCAAAGCGATAAGGTATTGAGAGTTGTGAATTAGGGTGAAGTGATGGTAAGGTGATGCGTCTTCCAAACGTAGATGAAAATACAAGCACGTAAAACAAAATGATATTAGATATGATAGTGTTTCTAGTTTAAAAACAATAAGATGTATATAAAATATTTCCACCATTTCATGAACAATATTAATATTATTTTAGATACAAATTTTTTGTCATTGACGAAAATGTTGATTAATTAAATATGCTAGTTACTTTGTATCTAGAGTAAGAGGTAATGATAGGGTAGTTTATGTAGATGACTCTGCCAGAAGAGGATGCGATGTTACGATTCGTGAAACGTGGTTTGAGACAGTTTGAAGTAGTTTAAGGTTAGATACGTATAACTGCTGTGATAACAACAAGCGTTTGAGTTAGGTTGTGGAACATTAGTACAAGTTTTGCAACAAAATGGTACATTTAATATTTGGAAGAAGCATAATTAATACTAATATGGCATAATATGATATAATATTATTTAATAATCACTGATAAAACAGTTTTCTTTTACATCATTGCTTGTTCTTTCTGAAATAAATATGAGTTTCGCCGAGTTGGTCCATAATTCCTTCATTTCGCCTTTCTTTTAAAATTTTTTCATTAAAATGAAATGAAGAAATTATGAGACTTTTGTACAACTTTTAACAATTTATGTTTTCATGAAAAACGAAAATATAACCTTAATTACAGTTTTTCCTTCCAATTTCATGCAACTACTATAATTCGTAGCTTTCTGTTAGAGAAAAATTAATTGCTGCTTTTACTTTGATTACTACACAATATGGAACATTACTTTCGTTTTTCCCATTCTGCTAATTCAATTGATTAAGTAAAGAAATAATCCGATTGGAGGAAACGAGAGAAAGAAATACAGGAAAGATTAAGAATTAATGCTGCACATTTTCAAGTGATCTTTTTTATCTGATGTTAAACTATGTTACACGGTTGCTATGGCAACTAGGAAGTTTTTTTATTGAATAAACATTCGGCGTCTAGTTAGTTTATCATCCAATATTTGGCACTGTTAAATATTTTACTTAAAAGTATCATCAGATATGATCATCGTTAATTAATGTTTATTAGGAAACAAAGATATTTTGGCTCGCATTACTAAACTTCCGAAAACGAACTTTCCCTTCGTATTGGGAATGTTAATTTTCTGTCGTTTTTGTTTTTCTCGCAAGTTTCACGAAACGTGCTTCGCATAAGAGGGACGTCAGCATGTATCTTGGTCGTCACGTGTCGTCCCTCCTCTTTTAGGGGAACGAGATATCATGTTACGTCAGTATATTTCATAATTTATGGCAGCCTAGCACTTTTTAATGCTATGATATTTTGTGGCTGAAACATGAAAAAGTGCCAAATATCTCACGGCAATTAATGCGGAAGAGCAACAAACTCTATTTTTCAAGAACACAAACATTTTCATATTTTTTTGGCCATTTATACATAAAAGTATGGTCTAATTTATATATAACTTGGACTTCAAATTTAGTTCCATTTTAGGTTCGTTAGGTTCGTTTAATTTAATTCTAAACTAGGCCTCAATTTTGATAAAAATGTATTGACCATATCTCACTATAATTTTTTGCAATAAAATTTCAACTATAAAAACTCTAACCTATCCTTACGATTACGAGAAGAAACTTTCTTCCAGTTGATCATAAAGATGGCATTTTGTACATTTTTCGGTGATCGACCCATGGTCGACTTCGTTTATTGGATGATAAATTCGTCTCCATTTATTCGTGCAGCTTGCGTGGATTATTATCTTCAGCGTCATTTGTAACGAAGTATTTTCTGCAGGTACCGTCAGGACCGTAATTAAGCGTATTTTCCAATTAATTGAAGAAGGACGATAATACGCGAAGTAGATGGAACGCGATAAAGAGGAGAACAAGTTTAACTCTGGTCGTATATTTTTGTTTATAGTAGGATAATCCGTGCGTAATCTCATCAAAATATCTCGGTATCGAGCTAATTAGTAAATTCAGTTAGCTCCTATCCGGACGTCGCCGCCTTCTGCTACCAAGAATAACCGGTTGATGTAAGAAGGCGTCAAAATGCGAGGCGATTAGTACGGCCGTGTGTAAAGAAAAATGACGAGACGTACACGCATGCGGGAGCGCACAGATGTGAGCGACCGAAACATGATATCCTGTCCACCGTTAGCGACTGGATTTACTTGAGAACTGCCTTCGAAATATCGATTACGATGAGTTACTTTCTGCGTTCGAATTGTAATAATCCTTTTGAATATGATGATTTAACGTTAAGATATGCATTCTTTTAGAGAAATAGATGAATAATGTAGCAGTTAGAAATAAGTGTGGTGTATCAATCACGGGGAGATATAGGAGGAATTGTTTATAAGATAGAACGGGAAGATTGCTGGAAAGTTTACCTTGAGAGAAATTTATAGATCCCTAAAGCGTCATTTGACTGTATTTATAGCTTTAATAAGATGATAGTCTTATGCTTAATACGAACAATGACTTTGCAACTAGAAGTACCATAATTTGAATTGTGAGGTTCCAGTACACGATAATAAATAATTGTAATTTTTAATTAATGTTATATAAATTGTATCCAATTAAAATATAAATATAAATAAATAAATACTATACAAATTTACAAAAACTAATTATTGTATTTATTTAAATTTATATAACATTAATTAACAATCTATATATTTATTTTTTAAAAACCTGCCCCTTAATAACGATAACTGTAATAATTATAAATAAGAACAGGCATATAAACACTACTTATAAATAATTATACCAAAAATAAATACCTAAAGTATTTTTCGATTGCGTAATTAGAATCTAAAGTAAAATTATGACAGATCAAAAAGTACGAATTAAAAAGATTTTGTATATTTATTAATTTATTTATAATTCTATTTAAATACTTATAAATGCCAAAATATTATACTTCTTTTTAAAAATACAAATAATTTATTTCAAAAATATCCCATGATATATTTTTATGGCGTTACTTCAAAGTTTCAAACGCAGAGTGTATATCGTGAATAATTTCGCAATAGTATTTTATAATGATGTATAATAATTTTATTTGCCGCGAAACGATGATAAAACGTCTAAACGTGGACGTTTAACCGGTCAAACAATTCATTATTACGTTGTTAAGCTACTTTGACTAAAAACGTAATAAATATACATTATGCAGATAAATTCAAGATAATAAAGTAATTTAAAATAATTTAAATTAATGAAACCCCTAGTGGAAATAATTTTGATGAAAATATAATGAAAAATAATAAGGAACGTAACAACAAATGATGGCGATATTGATGATTCAGTATTTTTGAACTTTTCTGGTTTAAATATCTTAATTCCAACGCTATTATTATTTAGTTTACTCATAACATTTATGTTTTAAACTTAATACTAGTATAGATTATTACTGTCATGAAATAACCCAGGTATACCTGATAACATAGTTTGCGAGTTAACGAACCTAACGCAAGCCTAATATTAAGCTTAAACTAATTTATCAAGTTAATATTGCATCAAATATCATAAAATTAGGACATGTAAATATATAAACAATTAATTTTTATATTATTTTGACAAATTATACATTAGTTTAAATTCTAATCAACGCTAATTATATAATTAATAAAATTTCTTTTCTAAACTGAGATATGTCATTACTTAAATATTTGATATGAATTTTCATGTATATTCGAACTTTTCTTTCAAAATTGTATGAAACTCGTGTGCAATCTTTATTACGTTACATTTTTTAAAATACTCATTTTTTTTTAAATCGTAAAATATATGAGTAAAGTTACATAATACATTTACTTTTGATATCATAAAATCTAAATTTACTTTTTATGAACATTTTTTATTAACAATTTTTATGAACAGTGCGCGATACGACTCATTCGCGATTACAGAAGACTACATCATAACTTCATTCACATTTTTGTGCATAATAAATAAAATTTCATTTCATTATTATAACAAACAGTTTGAATAAAAATGTTAACCTTCTATTTGTCATCATAATATTTATTACAGGTCACACACGAAGTTGCTCTATTAAATACGATGACATAATAACATTTCTAGAATGATAAATTGTACCATTAAAATGCTATCGGTAGGAATCGAACGCCGGAGTCACCGCGCGGGCCGTTCACGCATGCCATACCCACTTCGCTATCGGAGGTCTCTCAACAAAAGAATTAAACTCGGAAATAAATGACTTTGCAGTTTCCTGCTTCTCAAATCAACGCAATTATTTGCTTTTCGACTCCAAATCTTATTAATGAACATAATACCAAGAACCGCATTTTTTTATTTTAACACCTTAAGCACGTGTTACCAAGAAATTGTGACTAATCGATTTCCCGCCATAATTCTGTTAAAGCAATTAAACAATATCACACCAATAATGACAAAGTAAATTTACATTTCATTGAAAAGTGACTACGTGACTTTTAACAAACACGTATCTGTTTTTGTCAGTTTATTTACATTTTATTTACGTAAAATTAATACGCCATGCGATAAACGCTGTTGACATCAAAACGCCGAAATGGAAAAAAGAAAAAGAGAGAATAAAATAGTTTCCACATATTTCGACGATAACCGTTATTAAATTATTTGAATTTTATATTAACATATAAATTAAAACGAAATGGATTCTGAGTCAATTATTTCGAGATAAGATCGATACGTATTTTCCACCTAGAAGCTCTTTGATTCGACGAATGTTTGGCGGATTAACAATTGATATATATATATATATATGCAACTGTGAATGAATGTCTGTCGTTCGTTGTTTAACATTCGAAAGAATGTAGTAAAATAACAGAATATATCTCTTTCATCGAGTATATTTAGCTAAGGCTCACCACGAAGTTAACAGCAGAATTAGCATTGAAGTTGTATGATCCCCAGTGAGTCAGCGAAAACGAATGGCTGTAAGAAACTTAAACTCATATAATAAATGGTGGGATTAATGTCAAAATCGAATAAATACAACATTTTATCTCTGCTGCGTCTATTTCGCGTGCCCTCGTAATTTCGAGGCATTTGTTTATTAATTATTTTTAGAGTTATTTCAGCAGTACTTATAGTCTTTGCATTAAGATATATGGGTGTAGAGTAAACTCTCGTTTATTTTAATTTAAATTGTTTTTAGTTCTTCTGAATTAATTAAGTTTCTATTCAATTTGTGATGCAGTTATGAGATATTTCTTGTCGAATTGTTATTTGATCTTTGTATTTAAAGATACGTTGTATTGTTGTTGATAGCGTTTTTTGTATTTTGTCCATCTTTTCTTTTTACTGGGGGTTGGTGACGTTCTTGCGATCCGCCCAAGCTAAATACAATCGTTTATATCGAAGAACTCGTAAGCGTCGAGTCTCAGTGATTTACGCACTGCTCGGTGAGCCGAGTCGCGGCTTAATCTTATTTCCATCCGAGATGCCTCTCTCGCGCCGTGCTCCCCAAGAGATTCCTACGAACGACACAGATTTACATTAGAACGATTTTCAAGGCATATAATTTTGTTTGAGCGACTTCGCGCGTAAATTAATACGGGAAGCAGTTCGCTTTATCGACCTGTGTTTCTCAATTCGTATCAAAAATTATCTTCGCAAGTCAGTTTATACCGCTAATTAAATCATGTCGCGCGCTGTTGGATTAATTTTGGGAAAACTAGAAACACTCACAAAGTTGAAAACGCAAACATTATGTAGATCAGGTTATTACTATTATTATTTTAATACTGCGTACCATTTTGAATGAAAATTATAAAATTTTAATCAGTCAACCAAGTCTATCAACAAGACTCATCAAAGACCTTAAACTCAATTTATAAACTGTTTTAGTTAATTAAACAAAATTGTCTTTCTGAGTGTAAATAATGTAAATAGTATAACTTATCAAAGTTAACTTGATAAAAACTTATTTTGATTATCAATTTTAAAAATTTTTTGATTATAAAAATATAAATAATAATGTTATAAACAAAATATTAACGCGTGTGAATTGATTATCAAAGATACAAAGATCATAAAGTAGATAAAAATAAAATGTTCCTTTATAGTACAATATTTTTCTTCTCTCGTCTGTGTAAATAATGTAATGTAATAAAAATTATATTTTGAGCACATTTATTATAGACACACTAACATTGGATCGAGCCAAAAACACGTTTTTGTAAAAATAGTATGCTAAGTACATTTATCATGACCTCGCAAATATTTTTTTTAGAACAAGAAGAATAATCTTTTAGAAAAGACTTAAATACCGCGAATTATTTATGATATTATTTGTAATATTATTTTGAATTGTAAAATGTATTGTATTTATTGACTATTCATTCATATTGAAATTTGATAGACATCGATGGGTTTACAAAGGAAATTACAACACGGAAAAGTGAAAAAAAAGTTCTATATTTATATTACAGTTTTTAAAATATCTTCGTCGTTAAGATCAGAATTCAAAAAATAAAGAGATTATATTGTCATTAAAGTTAATTCCTCTCCTATATAACTAGATTATATACGTGATATGTATATAGAAATAGAAAAATGTATATATATAACTTTTATTTAAATACTATATCACATTTACGTAAATTAAATTTCTATGATAATGACATATAAATATTTTATATATTATATATGATAACATTATATGTAAACAAATTAATTATAAAAATCTTGTGTACAATTAATTTAATCGTAAGTTTTTTGAAGTAAATCTGTTCAGTTAAGATATTTTAAAATTAATTCACAGCTTATAAATACAAGTTGATGGTGTATAAACAAAATAATTTACATTGAAAAATATGTGACTAAAATTTTTCACTCTGCTGCAGCGATTTTATAACCTGTCACTTTTTCTTTTCCAACAACATTTTTCACAAATTGCAAAAAATGCGACGATCGTAATTGCTTTGTGCAGTGCTAACATCATGGGAAGTAATGTCAGTTGATACAAAATCGTTAATGTAACATCGCAAAGTTCAACAAAATAAAATACTTTTTTGGGTTTTTTCGGTTCAATAAAATTTGAGTACACTTTCGATAAAATTAAAGCAAATGTATGTGTGCGTCGGACACCTACATACCAGTTTCGGACTCACAAACATTTATAAATTTCAACTATGGAAGCATCGGATACTCTGCACATTTATCTTGTTTTTTGTAAACAAAAATTGCATACATAAAATGCTTATCAAATATAATATCTTTTCGTGAATGTTTTGATTTTGGTTAATTAAATCCTCAGCTTGTATGTGTGTTCGCGTTAAAAATAGAAATTTTTATTAAATATTTCAATTTAAAAATAATAAAACAATGGAGTTATTTAAAAGGATACAATTTATCTGGAAAATAAATAACATAAAAGCTATAAAAATATTATGATAACAATCAATTCATAGTCATATTTTGTCCTTGTGTCATACAAAGATTGTTATATTTGACTGTTGTGACATTTATCCATTGTCATATTTTGTTTTTGTGGCATTTAATTCTACAATATTTTATAATTTTGATATTAAATTATTGTGATACTTTGCGGTTGTGACATTTAACTATTATGCTAGAGTGTTGTTGTGATATTCTATCTTTCTGATATTTCGTCGTTGTGACATTTAGTCATTGTGAAATTTTGTTAATGTGATTTTAATATATTTAACAAGATTCGGTCAAAAACAGACAAAATAAAATCAATGTATTGTTCTACATAGAGTAATTAAAATGTAAATAAAGTAAAAATAATACATTGAATAAATATAAAAACAAAATAACAAAGATGAATAATAAAAATAGAAAATGACGACGTTTCGGTTCCAAATTCGGAACCCTTTTCAAGA
>JABFOW010000448.1:0-11885 GCA_022817725.1 Archaeoteleia sp. ZL-2020 | reverse complement strand
TTATCAAATTATGCGCCGAAGAATTTAGCACGAATGGGAGGCAATGCTCGAATCCTCTTAAACGCGAAAAGATCGCTGAATAAGGCAGATTTCGATTCTAAGGTCTCAGAATCTAGATCGACCTAATGCCGTCGAAGAATTTTTTGCTTTAATTAAGGAAATGAAGTGCTTGTCTGATTTACCGGTCGTTTACATATATTCGGTATGAAATTTAATAGAAGAAAGCTGTATTTAATCAAACATGCAGTTGTCTAATTACTCAATACCTAAAACTGCCATGATTTTTAGATTTAAGTATGTTGAATTGCAAAATGCACGTTTATTCAAATGAAGAAATGAGTTACTGCAAAATTGTCGGAACATTATTTATACCGTGAGTTAGTGTTTGCTCTGGTACTGTACTAAAAACTTGAAAATGATACATGTTATTTTATTTGTTTTAAATAAATTGCACAGTATTGTGTAGAAGCGATGGACTTTACAGTATTTTTAATAGACAAAGTTATTGACTGTCAATACTTTCAATATATTTTATCTATAATTTTATTTATCCTGTCTGCAAATGTATACTTTTTATCGTCGCTGCTAATGTACACATTTCCTTTGTAAAGTTTTATATGTTATTAAGTTACATTTTTCTTCCTGTTTTTTCATACTAATACATGTCACTTGCCAACTGTCGATCGCTCTTAGAAATAAATTGGGAAATGAAAGCAACTTTCTGCAACAGCATTACCTCATCTTGTTTATTTTATTACTATTATATATATGTTACGCCAGCGTGTATCTGATTTAACTTTGCCATACACTTTCCACGGAAATACAAAACTTTTACAAATTCTCCTGCCGCGCATTCCTTTATCCGGCCATCCGTCAGATCTCGTTCGCGGATATCCCCTCGAGGGTTTGAAAGGGCACTTTTTCTTCGACAAACTCTCAAGAAGAAATTCTCCCTCTCTTTCTCGTTTGATCTCTCTCTTTCTCTGTCATTCGGTCTTACAGCATAATGTAGCCCGAAGGGCCGCGTTAGTATATGCGACAGCATTGTTATGGTACAAACTATTTTTGCACAAGCAAGATCAGATGATTCTTTACGTAAAAATACTATATACACAGCTCTGAAATAACAGATTTGTTAATCGAATGAAAGTATGTTTAATTTTAACGAAAAAGATTTCTTTTTTTTTTTAAATCTATGTTCTAAATGTACAATCAGTTTTATGCTAATACATTAATTTACCTGAAAAGAACGCAATTTAATAATAATAATTTATATTTCCCATCGTTCTTAATGTTCTAATTGTAATAGTCGCCATATCAATAATATTTACTTTCAAAGACAGGATTAAAATACAGTTAAATGTTTCATAAGGGATTCAAGTTGGTATAACAAATTTAAAAAGTTTTCTAAATTTCTTTTACGGTTACCTCAGAAGAAATGTGGAATTCGTAAACGAATACCAGTGTATGCAATTTCAAGAATGTTCGTGATAAATTGTTGGTGAAATAAAATGTTCTGGGTTAAGCAAAGATTAAACTGGTGGGCTCGAGTTATCTACTACATGGAATTACTTGAATCAGGTTATCGATTTTGGGTACCGAATTGGTGTAAGGAAAATGTAAAACACGAAATCACACACTAAAAATTAATTCCAAGAGAAAAAATCATAGCAAAAATTAAGCTTTTACGCCAACGCTTTTATAATTAAACCGAGTTTAATTAAAATTATTTCGTTATTGATAATTTAGTTTAATAATTAAATTCTGCAAAACAAATATATTCTTGTGTTATGAAGTGTACATTATTTGATCGCTTATCGGAAACATATTGTACATGACAAATTTATTCAATTTTTCAGTTTCAATTACGTTACCCTACCTGCCTCGATTGCTTGTAACTGTCCCATCGTGGGGCTCATGAAATCATTTCTCTGCTGTCAAAAGTGATTATTTCTGCCACATTCTGTTCTCTTTATAAATAGCCTGAATGACCATAAACTTTGACAAATTGTGCATTGCACATAGAAAGAAAAATGATCTACATACTGTTATACAAATTCTTTCTACACAATACAAGAAATTTCATATATTCTTCGAAAAATCGATTGTGTTCCTCTAGGATGTTTCTCGTAGAGGAACTATTTTCAAACTTTTGCCCGTAAACTGCATACAAAAATTAAAAAATTTGAAAACGTGAAAATTTTGAAGCGGTAAAACGACAAAAAGTAATTAACAATTTTTTGACTTTTACGCTGTGCTCTATCGTTCTGTATTTTTTACTCCGAACTTTGCCGAAAAAATCCAAAAGAAGTCAAATCTAAACGTCGCGCGCAGTACACGTCACAGCTGATACGAACTTTAAATGAGTTTTTCAATCGTTTTATCACGACATCTCGAAAACAGTGTCAGTATAAGTTTTTCCCTCCCAAAATACTTGGTTTTCTGAATTGAGAAAACCTCAATTCATGGAAAGTTGGTTTTTACCGTCATTTTGTTTTTAGTGTAAATATTATAGGACTGTGGAGAAGAAATTGCCAATTCTCCTAATTTCTAACTTCAAAACTTTTTTTTAAATCGTTTGACATAATTTATTCTAAAATCAAAATCCACCGTTTTCCAAATTTGGCGACAATCGGTGACAAGATTTAAAATGTTTTGAAGAAATTGGCAGATTTGATCTACAATCGGTGTTAGAAAAATTTTTAGACGCGTAAAGTCACCTACATGTTTTACTCAAATTTAGTTGTGTACAATTAATACAATTTTAATTGCGCATAATTGCGTAAAAATAGTGAGCATTTTCAAGAATATCTCGCAAGCGTCATAAAACACAGAAATTTGTATGCCACTATTTTTCGCGATACAGGGTCACTGCGAAATAAGGTAGCAAGATATTTCAAAAGGATTCTGCAGCTTCTACGTCGACACCTGCGTGTGAGTCACACGTCCTCTCCGCATATTCGTCGCGTTACATATGCATGATCCCTCGTCACATGCAGGCGCAATGCGCCTTGTGCGAGACATGCTTACGTGCGTAGCTATGCATTCGTAGTCTATCGAGCTTTTCCTAAGAGCTTTCGTCTTGTTTACGTGATATCCACAACGTAAAAGTTACTTATGTATCATTGAAATATTAAAGTAAATTCTACACAAATTCTGTGTCTTGGAATGGAACATCTTTTATTTATCAGTATATGAATTATAATATATTGCTAAAATAAATATATAGAAATAGACAACTGTTTTAAGAGTAGAAATCAGACAACATTGAGCGGAATACCTCAAGAAAAAGACGTTAAAAATACGTTCTTGCTTATATGAGATTAGAGGAGTTCATGATATTAGATTTATATATCTATGACTGTCACACGGAAAAAAAGGTTTGCTGTGATAGCGAAATTCTTGCTACGACAGCGAAAATTCCTAGTTAAAATAGGGACAGCGAAACTCACCGCTCTTATTGCAAAACTAAATTCGCTGGGACATTTTGTCATCACAGCAAATTTATGTCGTTGTTCTTGCAAACAAGTTTCGTTAACTCAGCAAAAAATTCTTGTTACCGTACCGCAAATGTTTCGCTGTGGGCGCAAATCATTTCTAGTATGCACTTTGAGAATATATACTGTGTCTCGTTGGTTTTTAATACTATTCATGTATTTTACTCTTTCTTACCGTATATGGCTATACGTTAATATAGTAAGAAACCGTAAAATACGTGAATATTATTAGAAGCGTACATGTATTCTCGCAAAAAGATGGTAAACGTTGATGAAAATGAAAACAAGAAACACCTATGAACAATTACATTTATTAAACTTATTTACAAAATTAAATCGAACTTCTTAAAATTATATAATTGTTACCATCAGCACATTCATGAAAATATAATGGAAGTGGATCCAACAAATCTTTAACGTTTATGCATATCATTTGATTTTGTTCTCTTTCTGTCTGATATCCGTGAACATGGTCATTGAAACAACCCTAGTAGAAATTGCAACCGGGCGACGATCGGGGCCTTTCCAGGACGCCATAGTGCCACACGGGGCTCTGAAAGAGCACGCCCGATCGGTCCTTTGCACTGGGTGTAACGCAGGGTTTTGTAGTTGGCCCCAATCAGGATGCCAAACCCTTAATCCGGGTTTTGGAATAAGATCTGGTTGGGGCCCTATAGGGCAACTTGGTCGGGCTGCCTCATTTAAACCCAACCAGGGCCATCTATGTGTACCTGAATATGCCGGCGTATCGGTAAATAAATCAGGCTACCTCATCAGGACCCTGCAACAGCCCTGTGTGGGAGCCTGATCAAGCTAGCGTACTCATAACAGACAAGGCAGCCTCATCAGGACTCCGCGATAGCCCTGTTTGGGAGCCTGATCAGGCTAGCGTACTGCTAATAGAGAAGGCAGCTTCATCAGGACCCCACCAGGGTCCTGTGTGGGCACCTGATCAGGCTAGCATATTGCAAATAGTTAATGCAACCTCATGAGGACCCCATAAGGGTTCTATATAGGAGCCTGATCGAGCTAGCTCATTGCTATTCGATAAAGCTGCCTTCTCTGGACTCTGTAACGGCCACATGTAGGTTAGGCGAATGAGTTTGTGAATTTTTTATCAATTCTATTTATTAAACAAAATTTACAAACTTACAAACTAAATTCACTTGTTTGAGAAGTAACACAACAGTGTTACTTCTTACGTGCCGCTCGTCCGCCGTCCCAATCCTTTACATATGATAACGCTTTACCTAGGCCCTTGGCAAACTCCGCGTCAACCATATCGGGCTTCTTCTCAATCGTAACACCTAAAATGTAACGATAACCTTCGTAAAGATACTTATCAATAGAGAATTTTGAAGATACTTTTAATGTAGTATAACGTCATTTACTTACTGAAAAGACAATCATAAAACGCAGTTTTTTTTAATACGGTTTTTCCCGGAGTTTCTTTAACAGCAACAAATTGCATGGCCACTGATCGGGTAAAGAACATCTTTAATGTGCTTGACAACCCATTCGACAGTTGCCCATATGGCAATGTTGAGGACATGAGCTTTACCTTTAAAAACAACATATTATCGTAAAATTATCAAAGTTACAGTAAGAACAAATTGGCAGAAACACATTGGCGGATGTAATTACGCAAATTACGCGAAAATTGGACAAAAAGCGAGTTTAGTATAGTTCTACATATTAAAAAAACTCTGCTGATAATCTTACTACGTCTTTTCGGAAGTCTTCATCAGATTGTAACAATGCATTCAGGTCATCAAACTTTGCAATATTCGTCTGCGGAATGACCATTCCATATTTCTCTGTAAGTTGGGCAGGATTCACAAATGTACATCCAGTATACATTAGCCCCTTCTTTATTTCGTCTATTCTATCTAGTCCTAGTAAAATTAAATCTTTTACCTCTTTAAATTCCTTTTTCAAATCTCTTATTTCATTCTCCACGTATTTGTTCAAGTTTTCGAAATTGACTTTCAACAGCTGAAGTTCATCTGGAATTATATCTGTTATTTTGGTAAGGAATGTAAAACACATAAAATTATTATGTATAAAGTGAATGCACCAGTAGCCAAAAAAACATCAGAAAATGAAAAGAATTATACATTAACAGCAATAATCATTTGGACAAATTTTTCTTATAGCATCTATATTTTTTCTACATGTGGATTAAACTTAATTATAAATTATTAATATGCGTGCTAAATCTGTATTTAAATATTCATCTGTAACAAAATTATATAAAGACATACTTCCTGAAATGGTAGATTGATTATGAGGATAATTCCTCAATGAATGAAGTTTCTTTTGAGTTGCTCCTAAGCCTCTTGAGAAGTGTTTTTCCTTTGATTCATCTACAATTGTTGTATTCGATTTTGAATTACAATTTTTGGTTTTGGCTATTCAAATAAAAACATATAAGTATTATTATTTTATGTGCAAAATATAAATGACAAAGTAAGATTGTATTCTTATATTTTTACTCAAGTACACTCAGCTTTGTTGATTCGACAAAAAGATTCAACAAAAAACATTTAAAAAATGTTCTATATGGATGAACTTCGTACAAATTTTCCAAATTATAAAATTTTTGTTAAATATCCGAAATATAATTATGACTAATCATGTTTTATATTTTCTAATTATAATAAAAAATATATATTGCCTTTTGCACTTTCTGTGTTTAACTGGGGAAACTCGTTCAATTTTTTCTTCGTAACAGATACAATTTTTTTTTCCTTCGAACTCCCGAATGAACCTTAAAGTGTACAATAATATAAATAATGTTTACATTGAAATTTCTTTTATATGTAAAAAATTTCAATAAATATTTAATAAGTATAAATTCAGTTTTGTGACACTTTAATCTTTTTATAAAGTTTGATACGCGTAACTAGCAGAAGGTATTGATATCACTACACGTTGGATAGAGAAGATGTGTAACAGTGTTTTTCAAAAATTTATAATATCTCACCAGTAATAGTATTTTTTCGAGAACTTGTATGTGTTAATGGCGTGTTGCTGCCGCTGCTGTCTTCATCCGACGAAGTTATTGTTGAGAATACATGTCTAGTTATATCGAACAATTATATCTTAATATGTAATTAATATATTGCATATCAGAATTGAAATAATTAAACTTAATAAATTAAATTTAAGCGAGATTTTTTTATTCAAATTGGATTTTTTATACAAACAAGATCCAGTTCTGCATTTTAAAGAATTACAATGCATAAGCCAATTCCCTAAACCATTAAACTTAACTAATCGCTAGTCTCAGCAGTTAATATTCACATTAAGGTAATCTTAAATTTAGGCTTAACTATTTATCCATTATTTAATTAAAATATAGCAAATTAAAGTCTATTAAAAATCAGAAAGAATTGAAACCGACTTTAGTTTGCTGGGAATGCATCTAATATGAGCCTGATATAAGACAACTTATTTATAAATGTATTTAAAGTGGATTGTTTTAAAACTCCTATTGTTTACAATGTTTAGATCTTTAATCTTATTAACAATTCATGAATTGTACACAATATATTTTGTATAGTGATTAAAACCAATGATTACATTAATCAATTATTTAAATCATTTCAGCCCTGCATATGTCATTAACTTTTGATAAACTATACAATACAACTTTATTATTGCATTTCAATTACCTCTGCCAAAATAATTATTCTACATTAAAATTAGTTTTTAAAAATGCTTACAATTACTTGTGGAACTTCTAGAAGTTTCCAGCTTCTTGTTTGTCTTTTGTGATCTATCTTCATCGTATCGATCTATCTTCATATTTTTTTCACATTTCATTTTGAACAACTGTTTTGCCATTTTGCAGGCACATCTGATTCACTTGTAAAAGCGTACTCCTGTCGCCTTAATGTTTCCAGGCGAATTTGAGCTTCAGCAAATGTTTCTAATTATATAAAATATCGTTAAATGCAATTACATGAATGGTAATGATTATTATTATTTCATTATGAAAAGTATACGATATAATAAAATAATAATTAATTTACCTCGTATCAACGCGATCAGTATAAGTCTTTGTGAATCACGTCGAATATCGGCGTTGACAACGCTTCTTTATTTGCACTTTATCAGAGAATGATATGTAGTTCTGATGGACAATTTAAATACACATGTTTGTGTAAAAATTCACTTTAAGCATATGATGCAAAAATAAATTTCTGTACTTCCAAATACACACTGCTTATTTTTGTGTGTATGACGCAGTTAAATTAGTCGTGTATTTCAATTGGCTGATGCAAATACCTGCGAAAGCGCGCAAGAATTTGAATTGGGCTTTTTCATAGAACTTTCATTAGATGCTCTATATCTGTAACTGAATAGCATCATTTGTAAAATTTCTTTACTGTATAACATAATATTTGTATTTCTTAATATTTTAACTCTAATTATACGAAATTAATATATCCAAATTATTCTAAAAAATTCACAAATATAAATTTAAGCACTTATAAATGATAATGGATTTTCTGTACAGACCAACGATTTTGAACGTTGAATAAAATGTATTGGTTAGTATCTAGAACTCATTGTGTACAATAAATTATTTTATATTTTGTATGCAATTTGAGAAATCAAACAAAAAATTAAAAATGATGAGTTTATGGGGAGTCTCTAACGAAAAAAAGAAGCTTTGAAATAAAACGGTAAATACAAGTATCCATAGAAGCACAGTTTTATTGTGTAAAAACGTGCCAATGTTAGTATATATGAGAGTGCTATGTAACTGAATAGCATCATTTGTAAAATTTCTTTACTGTATAACATAATATTTGTATTTCTTAATATTTTAACTCTAATTATACGAAATTAATACATCAAAATGCTTCTAAAAATTCACAAATATACATTTTAGCACTTATAAATGATAATGGTTTTTCTGTACAGACCAACTATTTTCAACGTTGAATAAAATGTATTGATTAGTATCTAGAACTCATTGTGTACAACAAATTATTTTATATTTTGTATGCAATTTGAGAAATCAAACAAAAAATTAAAAATGATGAGTTTATGGGGAGTCTCTAAAGAAAAAAAGAAGCTTTGAAAGTATAAAATCAGTAAATACAGGTATCCATAGAAGCACAGTTTTATTGTGTAAAAACGTGCCAACATTAGTGTATCTCAGAATTTTATTTTATGTATTATAAATTTTAATAAAATTTTTGAAACCTTGTATGCTGCTAATTTAGATTGTAGAAAAAAACTGCATATTTATTAAGTATTACAACGTATTTAATTCATATTCACACCTGTAACGTAAGTTATCAACATGTTAATATTCATTACTTGCACAATAATAGTTATTATTTCCATTACACATGTTTTATAAATAATGCTACGTTAAATTTATATAGTTGGAATTTAACTTTGCTAATGTTAAAATTTTAAATGAATATTAACATATTGTTGGCTTTATATAAAAATGTATCTTTGAATAATTAATCTAACCTTGTCTCAATGCAGTGTACAAATCGTGTTTTAATGATGAACCTTGAAAATACTTGCACCTTAAACAATAAATAATAAAAAACCAGAGTTGATAAAAATAATTTTTTCAAATATAATAATTTTGTAAATATAGTATTTAATCATGCAATTGATATTAATAAGTGTTCTTTGAAGTTAGATGAATTAAAATGTTTTAGAAAATCATCATAACATACGTGTGTAGCTAGTGGAGAAGAGGCATAACGACTCTTCGCTTTTTGGTATCGATTTCTAATTCAAGCATAATCATTTTTTCCTTTATAGTTGTTAGTCGAATTTGTTTCACATTTTTAGATGGTTCGTTCATCATTATCCACATATTGAAAATTTTAGAGCTCATTGGATATGTATACAAAAATTTCTTTACTCTCCATAACCTGCCTATGACGTCAATGTTGTTTGATGAACATGATGTCCCATTGAGACGTATCTCTGCAATTTGGAAAACCACGTTATCTTCAAGTAGTACGACATTGTTGGGCGATGCAGCAGTTAAAATAAAACCGTTATATTTGATTTTCAAAATCAAATTCTCATCGTCTTTATCTAGCTTGAGAACTTCTAGGAGACGTGGAATGACAGCTATTCTGTCTTTGATGAAATGTTTTTCGTACAGTCTTCGGCATAATTGTGACAAGGGCTTGTTACCTGAACGTAAGACTCGTTTCATTTTCCCTAATAATTTTCGAATGGAAAGGCTGTTATGACACTCAAGTGGCAATTCATATTTTTCACGTCATCGGCTAAGTGAATAAGGTTATGCATGTTCATCACCTGGGAAGACTTACCATATAATTCTTTTAATGATATAAAAAACCTTTGTAAATATAATTCCGCATAATTAGTATTTGTCTGTGCTAATGTCTGGCTGCATAAAATTCTGCAGGAAGTATGTAATAATAGAAAATGATTGTACAAGTTTTTTTGTAAGCAATCGTTTTAATACGAATGGACCGCAGTACAACAAAAAAAACCGCAGCTCGGTAGCTTTCCATCGTCCAAATACCTCAGTAGTTCTTGGTTTCCTGTGGAATTCACATGGTACTTGATTTTTTAATTTTTTCATTCTTTCTGCCAAAATTTTTTTGCTGCAAGACCCTAGTTTTGTGCTCAAATTTCAACTGAGCCAAAATTCGAGTAGTGTCTTCATAACTCCTATACATCCTAGGTGTATAAACTCTAACACGAAACTTAAAACCATATTGATATTCGGTGTAATATTTGTTAGTGGGCTAGTTCCCGTGTGGTGCTGCTTTCTGTATTGATTTCGGAACTGCTCATCAGTCCTTAGTTCACAATTGATAGACGAATATACCATTCGTCGATTAATTTTCTTCCCACGAACTGTACAACGTTCACATGCATAAAAACCCGTGTGACCCTTTGTACACTTTATAAATGATCTAGCCGGAGTGTCACAGATAAATCATTTGATGCGAAATGTATACAGTTTTCCATTGATAAATAAACCATTCTGTTGTAGTTCATTAACTTCTTCTACAAAATCTTGTAAATAAGCTCCTAAATCTTTAGGCTTTCCTTTTCCTGAATAAACTGCAACAGGAAAGGGTTCATAAATATTTGGCATATATTGAACTTTGCATAAAATAGGCCAGAAACAGGCTGAACTAGACTTATAAAGTGGCAGTCCATCAAAGTGAATTTGAACTTCTACTGTATCAGATTTGTGAATGTCAGTATTCAGGCATCTTTTTAATCCTTTCGCAATAGAAAAATATGAAAATTGTGATATACTGCCATCATCATTTTAGACTTCCTGAACTTCATAATCTGCACCAGCAGTCCCTAAAAACGTTTTTGAAGCTCTTGGCAGTTGAGGAAGGAGACGACGTCTTAAAATAAGTAATAATTTATCCAGGTGTGCATGTCTAATTTCAGATTCAATTGCCCATTTTCGTAATTCAATGACTTCATCTTTTTCTTCATCTTCAGTAGAGTAACCGTCATAAGATTTATCATCTTCGCTATCAGTAATATTGTCAATTGCATCATCAACACTGTAATAGTCAACATCTTCGATTTCAAACTCAACACTGTTTCTTTCAACTTCAAGGTCGTCTGTGTCGTTTCCACTTTCATCTTTGTGATGGTCCTTGCTACATCGTGCACTTTTTTCGCCAGAATTGTTGTCAACATAATCTTTTTTCTCTTTTTTTCGATTCAGTTCTATTTTATCGTTTTCCTCTCTATCCCCGTCTTCAAAACTATTAAAAGCAGACTTCTCAGTAGCAGTTGTTAGTCCTCCAGAAACTTCTTCTTTCACATGATGTGTACTTATAAAGCCTATAAATAATTACAAAACTTAGTCACATAATATAAATTTAGCATTTGTTTTTTCTTAGAAGCTGTTTTTGACGTAAAAACTTGGATTTTTACTCAATATCGTTTATATAATAAGCTCAAATCCCTGAACTTATAATATTGAATATTGTATGTTATGCAAGCGTAAAACTTTATGCGCGAAGAACAAGATATCTAAATAAAAAAGTAAAATGGCCTAATGAAATAAATTTTAATATTTAATCCGAGAAATTCAAATCCGAGCTGTTTAGTATATACAAAAATATTTAAATGATCTACATTTCTTCATGCTCAGTATAATTGACTCTTATCTTCATGATATATTGTAACTGATACAGGAACAATTATATTATTTTATAGATTTACAACTAATTTTTGTGACATCTAAGATATATTATGAATTAATAGGAATCTCACAAACGCAAATGACTACATACAGTAAAAAAATATGACAGAATTTGTCATATTCTAGAAAATGTCTATAATGTCATATTCTAGAAAATGTCTGTAATATATTAGAAGTGCCAT
>JABFOW010000447.1:0-11889 GCA_022817725.1 Archaeoteleia sp. ZL-2020 | reverse complement strand
AACGTTTACAACAGGTGTTTATATAAAACAATATATTAGAGTAAATATCACATACTTTCTTACAAAATTCAGAAAATATCAATTTATACACACGTACATAGAACATTAAATGCCAATTCCATAAATTAATTCAAAGATGATGTATTAATTAATTATTTACGATTTCGGCCCAACGATTTTTTAATTAATTATTTATGGCCCAACTCATTTTCAGACGGAAATAGTTTTCATTAGGTAAAATGTATATACCATTTTAGATTAGAAAATATTATGAAAAATGTTAATTACGACATTAAAAAATTAAATATGTTTACACGTTTACAAACACAATTTTTTTTATAAATAGTAACATATATGTATGAATTTAGGTAACTATATATGATGTAATATGGGATCTTGAATAATATATGGCTTTGATTTGTAATCTAAATGTATGCTGATAAATAAATTGTTTGTAGAAACTCTGCTCCAACTGGCGGTGTAACTCAGGAACAACGAAACTTAGACACAGCAGCTACAGAATTTCAAAGACGATTTCACATTAGTGTAGATGACGCAGAAAGTAGACAAAGGAGCTCGGTCATAAGTCAGGTAAGACAGAACAAATTACGTCACTCATTGTCCCGAGCTTGAAAGACATGGCATACATACTTGTCTTAATTTTTTCTTTTTTATTTATTGTTCCGAAACGCTGTTTTAAGTCATAGTTGTCAAAATTAACATCCATAATAAAGGAATGGGCACATTAAAGCATTTTGAGAAAGAAAAGAAAACATTAAAAAACTAAAAAAAAATTACGTCAAAGATATGCAAAATGAGTGCAATGTATTACTACAAAGAATGTGATAAACAAAAAATGCTAAAAATAACTTGCGAAAAGTAATTATTATGCTACAAAGTTGAATTTAAAAACAAAATGTATTTATATACGGATAATAATATGTTAGGTTCAGTTGTGGAATTTAAGTTTCATATAATATTTTCCTACTTTTAGACACTTTTTGATATCACAATTTTTTAAACGAAAATATATTGCAGAGCTTTTTAATAGTAAAAATAAATGTCATTGTGCAAAATTCCATTTTTGTGTCAATAATTTCATTATGTTTTTTTGAGAAAAGTTCTTTGCTTCGTACTAAATTTTGTGAAAATTATAATAAAAATTACCTTTTTAAGACGTTATTTATTAAAAATACATCAAAGATTAACAGTTTTGTTTTCTGTATTTAACGCATATATTTTAATATAAAAAAAGCAGTAGTTTACCATAAAATTAGACCAACAAGAGCATGTAGTATGTAGTACGTTGTGCATGTGTGTAAGGATAATGAAGTACCTTCGTCGGAGAATGAAGAGTCAGACGCAGGGGATTTTGAGGGTGGGATTGGTGGGGGAGGGGATATGGGGGATGCTTCTTCGGAATCCACACTCTCTATCGATGAACATGGCTATGAGAATGACGATCAGGTATATTAATAAATCCAAATTTGCATTTTTTCGTGTTTTTCTTGCTCGCCGTTGATCCGCATGAATGATAGCATGAAGGTAGTTCAAGCTTTATTCAAATGAAAAATAATTTATCTTTTTAACCTTATAAATCCAGGATGAAATATCATCCAAGCAAAAAATTAAAATATATTCGAATTAAATAAATTAATTTTTATCGACGTTAATAACTATTTAATTTGATTATTTATTTATTTTTAAACATCGTTAATACTATTACGTAAAGGAAATAATGTAATTTTTTGAGAGAAAATTCCGCAATAAAAGAAAGTTATAAAATCGAAAATAATTATTTAAGAATTTAGTTTGACGTAAATAAAATATAGAATACCTCAAATGTTTCAGACACTTTGTTTATAGAAGTATTAACTTAGATGGGTGAAACACCTTCCTGTATTATCCAGCGAGTATTTTGCATTATTTGGATCAATGTCTATTTTCTGGATATTAATAATGTCGAGATTTTATAATTCTCTTCACTCGGACTACTAAACAGCGAGTTCGCCATCTGTTGGTATGATTTGTGTCTTATTACTCAAGGCATACTAATAGAGCTTTTGAACGTCGTTTTGACGGTTTAGAAAGTGCCTCTGAACGTCGTACAATTTAAAAATTTTAAAATCCCAAACCATTTTCTATTTTGGAATTTGTGATCCTTTTACTTTTTTCTTTGTAAATAAAATAATAAATGTAAATTTGACCTACGAAAAAATTATTTGTAATTATATAAATAAATTGTAATTAAATTTTGATGTGACAGTTCGACGATATTTGCTCTCGTCATTATCAAGCTTGTTTAGTTAATGATTATTATTACTTTTATTAGTAATCATTAACTAAAAAGTTTTAAAACTTGATAATGATGAAAACAAATATTTTCGAAGTGATGCATACAAATTAAAATGTATATATATAATTACAAATAAGTTCCTGATGGGCAAAATCTTATTTGTTCAGAAACATGATACATGTATACATATCCAGCATTATTATTTATTTAAACAGTAAAAAATAAAATAGGTTAAGCATCAGTCGCCATATTTGTTTGGTTATTTATACAACACAGTAATGTTTGAGTATTGGCATGGATTTCACACAATTCGAGAAAGTTAGACTGTTCTTTTATTTTCGTGATAATAAATACAATTCAAAAATACACCATATAGATATCTCTTTTCATTTTTTCTTTAAAAAAATTCATTAAAACACTCATTATTCGACGGTCTAAACCATAACCCACCCTTAACCTAATTTAATTAATACAATGTATTAATTTGTAACGTTTTTTAGTAAAAAGTTAAAAAGGTTTATTCTAATTTTAGCTAGATAAAAAACTTCATTATTCTATATTCTGTGTATTAAATAAATGAGTTGAACTATACATTGATCAAATTGATATATATATTATAAAAAATGAATGATTATATCAATGTTGTAATTTATTTGTTGTAAACGTATCGTCAAATTATTTAAAATAATAAAGTACAAATATATCATTCATAACTTGCAATGTTTAGATTTGTATAGATTATTTTGAATAATATTGTACAATTATAATTGTAACATAAATAATTATTTGACAAACTGAGTTGATGACTTATAATTATTACAAATATTTAGTTTAAATTTTAATATGTATTATTGAAGTAATACGCGCATTTTATATTTTATATACTTATTCGCAAAAAATATACATAGTTTTGCAACCAAAAATAAATTTTTTAATTTAAAATTCCATTGATTCATTAATTTAAAATTTCATTAGAACTTCCAATAATGAATGCTTGTAAAAATGTCAACCCTTCTTCATAACGCAATGGAAATGCTGAAATTAAATGTTACAATTATTTTCTTAAATATTTTTCAATAATGGAAATTAATTTTCGAAATTGTTATTTCTCAAAAATAATGCAATCTTTGATCAATTATACGTTTACAATCATAATTACGCGTAGACTAATACGCGTCTTTTTGTTTTTAATGAACAAAATTAAACATTGAACATTAACTTTTAACTTAACTAGGTTACATTTTTTGATAAGTGGGTCTAGTTTCGTTAGATAGAGACAATTAAGATAATAGGAAACAGAATAACTGTAATTACAAAATGAATTCTTGTAGAAAAAAGTATTCCTGACTCAAAACGTTCATCCTGAAAGTATCCTGTCGTATAACACGAATTATTCAACCAATCATAAATCGCATAGAAGGATCTCTGTGTTAATCTATGTTTCTCAGAGGGCAGCAGGTGTGTCGTTTAGCAGTGTTGCCGATATGGCATTGTAGCTTAGCTATTGGATTAGTAGTTTCGATTAGCTCACTTAAGTACAGAACGTTGACTCGCATAGTCGACATTTCGGTCCTTTTTGGTTGTGTATCACTAATTTGGAAATTATGTGAGTTGTTATTTATAAAAATCTTTCAACATGATTCCGTTATATATCCTGATCGATTATGTAAGTATACGAATTTTCAGACTGTTACCCCATTTACAATTTATATAGTTAATTATGTAAAATAATTGAAATGGAATATAATCATTTTATATTTACTATTTATTGATTTATAGTTTACAATATTCATTACTATATATAACAGACATTAACGCATTTTGTAACTTCACACACAACTATGTTTTGACAATTGCAAATGTACAATCAATATAAACTTAATTTTGTTTAATTTACAAAAATATTATGTGGCCATTTCTTTACACATTTTAAAACTTCAACAGCTTATTTTGACGATTCGGTAGTTGCCAAATGTGATTATGTAATTGTGTGTAATGTTTTGGGCCAATTGTAGCGTTGTATGTCTTATGAAATCACAGTAAAATACTCGATCGGTAATTCAGAGGCGTAGCACGTCGTATAAATAAATCAAATAAAATAATTATCTTTAAAAAACGTATCTATTTTAATGAATTAGGCTTAATGGGATAATTAAAAACAATGGGATTCTTCATTCTCATATAAACATTATATAAATTGAATATAAGTGACAAATTCTCCGAAACTTAGTCGCTTTAACTACCTTTATAGTATCTGGATATTTGTATGGTATTGAATTATAAAAAATTTTGCTGTGATACTTTCTTGCGTTATATTAATCGGGCAGCTTTAAAAATGTCTAATGCTCAAAATTGAAGCTTGAAATATCTTTAAAGTAAAAAACTACACTCCTCATTCTTTAGCAAGTGAAATTTTAAGTTAATAATGTGTTTATCAAGCTTTTACTCATTATTTATATCCGACTGTCAATCAAATATTAAAAACCATTCAAGATGTAATGTCATATATTTCAATTAATAAAACTGATGAAGTTTCGAGCTAATAAGCTATTACTTACTTTTACCTAAAAAAGTTACAATTAATTCCTTTAAAGTTACATTTGCTTTAAGATATACTTTTTTCAATCGACAATTATTCTTAGTTGCAACATTATATTCGATATTATATAGGCAGGTTTGCCTTAGTAAAATCGGTAAAACTATTTTCTTGTTAAGTTTTCTTTTTTATAAATTTAATGGATTGAAAATGTTAGAAAGAAAAAAGTTTGAAAGTCGTACTATTTTTTTAACTATTTTTTTGTGGGTCACTGTGAAACTAATTTTTAAAAACATGTAATTCCATTTTGATCGGCCTACCTTGACAAATGGAAAAGTTTAGATGCAAAGCATATTTATTTGAAAAAGTGTTCCTAAAAATATCAATATGCCACCTTCAGAAAGTTTCAAAGATTTCAATAATCATAATAACATTTCAGTTGATTTTAGACGAATGTCTCATTAGATGATGTATTAAAATAATTTTAAAAGTTTGACTTTACTGCAAATATCGCTTTACTTCTCACGCATTCGACATTTTGGAGACTGTCCTATTAATCAACTCTTAAATTCATACGTTTACGCATGATGCTTGTAATAATCCTGAATTGTTAAATATTGAGTATTAACAAAAATAATAATCTAAGCACGTATCATGCAGTATCTTTGTTGTGTTATTGTTTCACATAAATAACGGAGATGCATATTGTATGTTGACATTGTCACCTGTACATATCACTTGCATCCACCATTTGTATGTGAAATCTTAGATTAGACCTTTTTCATTAACTGTACAATATTGTATCCATAGAGCGACGACAATGTGGATAGTCCAACTGGATCGAGGAGATCTTCTGAACAGGTAACGTTAATTGTATTATTGCATCATACTTAATCCCAGCACGAGTTGCTGTGTTTATTTGAAGTTGACTAGTTGGCACTATATACATTTACAGTATAAGCTAGAGTTAGAATGTTAGCTAAGTTTATCCGATTGAGACCAATGCATTTTGTTGATAACTAAGTTATGTACAAATTACTAACTTCTGTATTTTTTGAATCTGAATAATTCTTTCATTGTAGAAAATTAAACTGTTTCTAAAACTAAAGAACTTAGTTTTATACATCGACACATGTCTTCAGATTTATTACATTTATAATTCAATATATTAAATTTAAAATTGTTTATGTAACAGCGATTATTATAATTAATAATGTGTAAATTGTACATATTTTTTTGAGATATTCTCTGGTTAACTCGATTGAAGTTCTTTTATGTATGTGTATGAGTGTATAATTTTTGATTGTTACATATAGCTGGAAAGTCCAAACTCTGGACAGACTGCACCGAACAAGGAAGGACTTCCACCAGGTTGGACCTCGCAGGTGGCTCCGAATGGACGCATATTCTTCATCGACCACAACGAAAGAGCCACGACGTGGGTCGATCCCAGAACGGGAAGACCGAGTCCAATGCCGTATCACAACACACCTTCGACAACACCAAGAAACGATATGGATCAACTCGGACCACTACCCGAAGGTTGGGAGGAGAGAGTTCATTCGGATGGCAGAATCTTTTTTATCGATCACAGTATGTTTTAAACATTTATAATTAAAATTGTTAAAGACGTGATGTGAAAAATATGTTATTAGATGGAATAATTTGTAAATAATTTTTAAATTTGAGATATAGCCAATGGATTTCAAATAACTGTTTTCGTTCTATTTTTCTCAGATACAAGAACAACTCAGTGGGAAGATCCGCGCATGTCTAATCCGCAAATAGCTGGTCCGGTAAGTTGAGCTTTGTATTAAAAAGTAGTTTAACAAAATATGATATGACAATATATTTCCATATAGATGTATCTGGTACGAATAACAATGTTATATAAATTACTATGCTTCAATTTGTTCAAGAAAGTACTTTCAATATGAATACCTTTAATGATACCATAATGATACCTTTTATTTACAGGCCGTTCCTTATTCTAGAGACTATAAACGCAAATACGAGTATTTGAAATCACAGTTAAGAAAACCGGTAAGTAACACGGCAATAATAAGTTAATATATTGCGTTAACAATTATATTGTATTACATCATGATGATTATTTAGGAAAAAAGATTTTTCAGAGCAGTATCAAAGTTAATAATTTCTTCCTCATTTTAATTATTAAGTAAATAATATATTAATGAATACGTTGTTAGAAATATTTTTAATGTTTTGCCTTTGATAATACATTTTTAAACAATTGCAATTCTTTTTTAATTTCAGAATAACGTACCTAACAAATTTGAGATAAAAGTAGGTAGGAGCAATATCTTAGAAGATTCTTACCGCATAATAAGCTCCGTCAGTCGAGTGGAGGTTCTAAAGACGAAACTATGGATTGAGTTTGAGGGAGAGGTCGGCTTGGATTATGGAGGCCTCGCTCGCGAATGGTTTTTCCTGCTATCCAAGGAGATGTTCAATCCGTATTATGGACTCTTCGAATATTCAGCCATGTAAGTAATTATTAATGCAATGATCACGCGAATCATTGTCATATTATGTATGTAACAATATTATTCAAAACGATTTCATTAATTTATATACCATGCGTTCAACTCTTTACAAATGTTGTAATATTTTTAGGGACAACTATACGCTTCAAATCAATCCATTTTCGGGACTCTGCAACGAGGAACACTTGAATTATTTCAAATTTATAGGACGTATTGCTGGCATGGCCGTGTATCACGGAAAACTGTTAGATGGTGAGTCTTAACGATTATTCTTGAGAAGATAAATTGAAAACTTTATTCTTTTAATGTTGCTATTTTAAAGGTTACGAGTTTAAGGAGCTTTGTATTTATTAAATTTGTACCAGGATGAAATAAACTTTGCATATATTTGATTTAATGAAAACGTATAATTAAGAATATTACGAGTAAAAATATGCTGATTATAAATTTTAAATTATGTTTAAATTATATTTGTTATTATTTAATATGTTTATCAATTATTATTATTTAATATTTGTTATATTTATATTTGCAGCTTTCTTCATTCGACCCTTCTACAAAATGATGTTGGGAAAAACAATCGATCTCAAAGATATGGAGAGCGTCGATTCGGAGTACTACAATTCCCTGTTGTGGATCAAAGAGAACGATCCGAGCGAGCTGGAATTAACATTCTGCGTCGACGAGGAAAGTTTCGGGCACACTTCGCAGAGGGAGTTGAAGGCAAACGGCGCGAACATTCCATTAACGAACGAAAACAAGGATGAGTACATAAGTTCCGTCATCCAGTGGCGATTCGTGTCCCGCGTTCAGGAGCAGATGAACGCCTTCCTCGAGGGCTTCAGCGCGCTGATACCACTGACGCTGATTAAAATCTTTGACGAACACGAGTTGGAACTGCTCATGTGCGGAATACAACACATCGACGTCAAGGATTGGAAGCAGAACACGCTCTACAAAGGCGACTACCACGCGAACCACATTACCGTACAGTGGTTCTGGAGAGTCGTGCTGTCGTTCAACAACGAAATGAGAGCGAGACTGCTGCAATTCGTGACGGGGACGTCTCGAGTGCCGATGAATGGATTCAAAGAACTTTACGGTAGCAATGGGCCGCAGCTCTTCACCATCGAGAAATGGGGCAGACCTGAAAAGTATCCTAGAGCTCACACGTGGTAAGCATATTATTATTTTGGTGTCTTCGAAGATAAAGAAAAATCGGTATGGACAATACTGATATAATATCAAAAAGTGTGAATTAAATTATAAATTATTAGTAATATTTCATTATCCTATTTTTTAATATCTGATTTTCTAAATTTAATCATGACACTAAAGAATCATTTTGTATTTTGCAGCTTCAATCGACTAGACCTTCCGCCATACGAAAGTTACCAGCAACTCAGGGAAAAACTCATAAAAGCAATCGAGGGTTCGCAAGGATTCGCTGGAGTGGATTAGCGCGAGATACCGTTTTTCGTAATGATACCTGTAATATAATGTATATATATTATACATATATACATAATCGCAAATAGGCATAAACACGAACTGGCATACACTATCTTAACGCAACGTTTTACGCATCAGTCTAGGTCAAATGCAAACGTTGAGGCGCTTGAGCAGGGTCGAGCAAGTCGCGATTTTTCTTTTAAATTCAACTCGACGCGTAGAACTTATGTTTTCGGGTAAACGTTCAAAAATGACGCGATTCAAATATTTAATACCATGATACGAAAAATATTTCTTAATTCAGCAAAATTGTAAATTCTATCTATTGTTATTTATAATTATATGTATATAATATAAGTTCTAAAGCTCGAAACTACTTAAATATTTGACGTTTATATAATTTAGCTATTCCATTATTTTTTCTTTTCGGTTTTTATATTCGTAATGCATTGTAAATGTAGAGGACATTTTTACTCGCAGCAGGTATGCACGTGCAAGAGCGCTGACATATTTTTTATATGGAATTTTTGAGGAAAAAGGTGGACGAGTATCGCCAGACTTGAGATAGGCAATTTTATCGTTGATTTTTACGATTATATAATTCATAATGCTCGATGTTTTGATTATTGTACTATTTATATTAGAATTAAAGTACGATTACGAATAATTGAATATTATGAATGATCTGATAATTATTAATATATCAGTAAAATTGCGCATCTCCGGTTAGTGTTAACAAATGATACGATGTGGCGCTTATGTATCACACCATGTTTGTTTTCTCACGAAGCTAATGCTTTTTCGAATGACGCTGATTATCATATTAAATATCGGTAAACAATTTTGCTATAACGTGAATTACGATTCAATCGGATTAAACGTCATTATTCAGCCGTTAGTTACAGTTATAGGGTTGTATAATCAAATCAAAATGTTTTATTACGCAAACGCATTGTCTTTGCACGTAATTTCGACACCATTTGTTCGTACTTTGTCACACGATCAATCCTCAAAAATCTTGATATTGACAATGTAGCATTTACGTAGAAATGAGGAAGCCTGACTAATTAGTTTCCTTTTTATTTTACGATTAAGTAGAAAACTGCTGAATGTTCTTGCGTGATGCAATACTTGATATTATAAGGTAAAGCAACACTTTACGAATCGATGAAACTGTACATAAATGTTGAAAAAAAAGGAATCGAAAGAAAGAAGCGAAGATGCAAAATTTATATATAAATATATGTATATGGTCCATGCTTCGCGAAGTGGATGTTCTTTGAAAATGGCTCACTTTTATAGATTTAAAAAGTATTAATTACGCTTCTTTCTCTTGGCCTTTTGTGATCTTTCATTGATAACATTGCCTTATTTTTCACTCGTGTCTTAAAGTATTCTCACGACAGTTCGATGAGTTTGCGCATCTCGATGTAACGATTTGACAAATTTTGACGATTGATGTGAATTTTGGCAAAACAGGATTGTCCGGATTTCATTGACAGACCTGTTGGTAAAGAAATTGTTGCAGCATTTATTAAATTATAGTAATTCAAGTACTGATCGAATTGTAGAATACACGAATAATATACCAAGGCCAAGAGACGAGCTATTTACATAATAGAGAAGTTAAAGGAGCATTGTAGTCTTTTTAATAAATAACAAAATTTTTCAAATAACGACTTCTAGGCTTCACTGTGTAAAAAGAAACGCGTTACTTATGCTCCTTAAAATACGCGTAATGTCCCTTGAGGCGTAAATAATGTCCTTCGAAAGATACATAATGCTCTATAAATATACCAATCATAATCTTTCTCAATCTAAAAAAGTGACATGCTTTATGAATTCATTATAAATGTTCAATACGCGAATCAAATACATTCCATCCTTGTCGCATACGCGATTTATATATTATTATTTGTTTTATTCTACGTTTAAGAAAGTAATCTTGAACTCTCATGTAAAGACATTATACACAAATTATATGTTTTATGTAGAATAATTATGGAATAATATTAAGAAATTAGAATTTAATCTGTATATAATGCATATATATAATCTATACAATTTATAAGAATTACAATATGGTCAGATTTGTAAAAAGATGGACAAATACGGGGTGTTAGAACACCATACGAACGCGTTGTGGGGTTTATATTTATAGGTGTATTTTTATTTTCCTGTTAATTATGTCAAATTTTACATTTTTTGGGATGTAAATATTCAGCCCACAACGCTGTTTTATAAAAAACACCTTGTATAAAATGTATAATCATATTTTCCTATAAAGTTTGTATTCAATAAATTTATGTATAATTTGTATATCATATTTTTACATGTGCTTAATGTCTTTCTTAGGTTATAGACATTTTGGAGGGTGCTTTGGTTGTTATACACTTACGTTTTTCAAACTGCAAAATTATTTGTAAATTTAAGGTATTATAATCGAAGAAACGTGTCGACTTCAATAGTACTTTTTATATTATAGGCTGTGCGAAAAGTCACGGGACGTTTGAATATCTGGCAAACAACAATTTTTTAGACGAAAGTTTTGTGTTTTCGAAAGAACGTGACAAACAATAAACAACTTTTGTCTTAAACATTTTTTTAATGCGATATTTTAGATATTATTACTCGTCCAGGGACTTTTGGCACACTTTGTATACGCGCTTCTATCTTGAATATTGTAAATATATTTAAAAAAAAACAGGTCAAAAATTCTGATTAAACATAGCATGCGGCGGATCAAATCTTTAGAGAAAACAAGGCTATGTTTTTATTTTAGAAATATCTCTCGTAATGGATTAGTAATGTATTTACAGCGTAGGATTATATTGAGTGAATATTTACAGTACCATTATGTACAGAATTGTTTACGACTGGAGAAATAGATTATTTGATACTTACCTGAATTGCAAAAAAGAATGATATGTATTTATAAATATATATATCAGAATTTTTGGCGAGAATATTATTAGTTTTTACGTATTAATATTAAAATTGTATACATAGCAGTAAATTTGCGAGAGAGAAATGCTACTGGATTTCAAATCCATGTTGATGATTTAATAATGTGTTTATATTTAAAATAAAATTAATAA
>JABFOW010000446.1:0-11896 GCA_022817725.1 Archaeoteleia sp. ZL-2020 | reverse complement strand
GGTTCGATCACAGTCTGTACTTAGGTCGTACGACGTGCGGCGAGCCCACGGGTATGCGCCATTGTACTTGTAATTGTAGCCTTTTTCTGGAAAGCAAACCGGATCACCAACACAAGCCAACAATCATGCAATTGCACCGATACGTATAATTTGTTGAAAATTTTGTAAGAAAAAAAAGAATGTATTCATTAATGGCATACATTCCGAACCGCATCTTTCATCGATGAGTTTGAAAATAACAAGTATCGTGAGAGCATTTTAACTTAGGTCTACACTTTCATATCCGCAACAATATTTGTCTCGACTAATATACACAATTAACTTATTTTTATTTCTTCTGCACATATAATATACTCTTAAAATGTAGTGCTAATTTGCATGCATAAAAGAGAAGAAGAGGTCCATAAGAGATCAAGCATAGCGCACTCACGACATGCGAGTAATTATGCGGCTCTTAACATCCCAGTGCGCCTTGAACTTACATTACCTTCTTGACTATTAGACCGACTGCACGCACGTATATGTTCCTGACACGCGAATCGACAGCCGACATACAGGGTGGGAAGAAATGATTAAACATTGACTGATCCACCTTGAACCTTGCCTCCGCTTCGTGATCGTAGTTAGGTGAACTTTGGAAAAAAATATTGATTCACCTGCACCAACGTCGTGATCGATTCAGACGGATCCGTGAAGATCTTTTCACAAGTTACCTTGAACTATTTACTACTGAATGGAACGTTGGCTGCTGATCGTGTAAAAACGATTAAATCAGTCATGAATAATTCTGATTTTAGTACCAGAAATTAATTAGACGAAACGATCTCAACTTTATATGATTGATTGGAATATTTCTTTATTGAAACTTTAGAATGTAAAAGCTGAATTATTGTTTTTTTACTAAATCTGTTGCACAATGTACACATTATATGAAATGCTTTATGCGAAAATTCTGGAGGGCACGTTTCATGGAGATGTAGTTGCAGTTGAAAGGGTCGTCGGTTGATCTCAGGAGGAAGAATTCCCAGACTTCGAACGTGCCCAAGGCGCTGGACCCTCGGGTCAAACCACTGTGCGGTTCGAGCAGCGATCGAGCACAAAGTAATAGTTACACGACACTATACGAAAGCAGTAACACATAAATTGTATTACTATTTTTTGAATATTGTTTTACTAATTTCAATTGAAGATAGAAGATTGTGACATGTTATAAGAATGTAAAATAGTCACATTTTTTATCTATCTAAATATAGTGTACATATTTTCTTGTTTATCATAATTAGTTTCCATTACATAAATATTTATCACTTATATAAAATTTCAAAAAATTACTACGATATTTCAAAGTTTCTAAGATTATTTAACTTCTATAAAAATATTCATAAAAACCATACAATTGTGATAATAATAAAGTGTAATCTTACGATACAAAACTTGTTATCATATATTTATAAAATTATGTTTAATGCCAATGTTGCAGTTCGCTTCGTGTAACAGAGCCTGAAAGAGGCTCGGGGCTCGGCGCGTGCAGGACGTGATTGTGTCGCGTTCCTCCCCTCTCCAAGAGTCCCTCTCTTTCTTACGAATTGCCTATCTTCGTTCGTCGGAATACATCTTGTGTTCTCCATCTCTCTCGCTGGCGGCACCTCTCGCCACTCAATTCTCTCTCCGCCGAGCTCGCCACTCTCTCAATGTCTTTTCTTTTTGCCATCTTCCACTCTTTGCTTCTCTCTTCCGCCGCACACTCGCGTTCTCCACGATGGAAGAAACGAACCAACGGCTCCCACCGCCTCCACTTTAGCTACAAGAGCCGAGCACTCGTACTGCTCGCGTTGCTCTTATTATTTCTAGAAGTCAACCAATGGCGCAGTCATTCGCAAAAGAATGACCGAAAGAAGAATAACAAAATCAAATAGAAATTCTTCCTAAGCTAAAACTAGAAGTGAAAATTCTTATCAATTCAAATTCTTTACTTTATAATGATGTCTCATTTTTCAATATGCAGGATAACTGCTAAACAAAAGTGAAGCAGACTGTACCGAAAGTGTGCAAACTGTACTTGAAAAATATAGCTAAATGAGATAAGCCAAAGTGTCAACTTGACAACACTTCTCTCATCATTTGTTTTCCTAGACAGTTTATTCTATTTAAAGAATCGTTTTGTATTTAAGATGAATCTAGTCCACAACATATACAGGTTTCCAGAATATTATCAAAATGTAACAGATTTCATCCAATTCTCCTAGTTTGATATACTATAGTCTAGATATAGATCTAACATATATTTACTAGAGATTATTATAGGCTGTAATCTTGTCAATACAAACATTTTCTATTCTACCCACAGTTTAGTTTAATAAAAACTGAAATTACGTCACACTTTATAACGATGAGCGTCAGCATATTCACATCCGGACTGAATAAGGTTCCCATAGAAATTCTATCTATTTAAATAAAAAATCAGACCAGCAATGACACGTTCCGGATCACGGTTTGATTTAAGTCTCGTGTGTACATTATTCGGACTTGTTGGATACCAAGGTAACCTGATCAAGATCTGACCAAGCAAACCAAAAAAATACCCAACGGCCTAATGAAGCCCTATTTCAATTTCTGCTTTGAACCAACGTCCTCTAAACGTGCATTATAAAATGTTTCGGGCCAGAATCTAATATGATGTTTAATAGAAATTAGTTAATTTTTAAAACGACACTAAAAGCAAATCACTGTTAAACCCTGAAAACGTATAAACAGACCACGTTAGAACTGAAATCCAGTTTCTACTGATTATCTCAAACGTCACAATAAAAAGGAAAACATCTCGCACAATTCCGCTTTCTCCTTCATTCGCAAATATAGAAAGGAAACTTGATCCGCCCCAGCCAAGGCGGTTTCATTATCGCAAAGTCAATAAAGAGGTATCGACAAATCTAAAAGCAACTTATCAGGCTCATTACTCGGGGCGCCGTGGTTGAAGATAGCTCGATAAAATGACCAGACCGATCGCTTCGTAACTGTCGAACTCAGAAACGGTAAGCTTTTCTTATCCAAGACTTGGCCTCGAACTTAGATGATGTCCTTAGATCATGCGATAGTTACGCCAGTGTTACTAAGCGAGTCGCGTGGCTGGAATGCGGCGAGGCTCGTGCGTCTGGAATACGAATCGGAGAACCAGAACGAGAAGAGTCTAAGTCGTGGGATGGGCAAGAAGAAAGAGAATCGATGGCACTCGAGCACCTCTGTCACGGATGACTATGTTCTTGGTCGGCAATGTTCGATGTTCTTTAATCAATTATATGCTACACAGTCGTGCCTCTTACATCACTCGTGTACCAACTCCCCAACGGTGTTCAATAAGAATGGCAAACTTAATTACGACGATATATAGCATATACAGCGATCGCGGCAGCTCGCGACATAACCTGCGTCGCGCCAGCATCGAAACGAACCGATTTGCATACCAAAGTGTTAGCCTCCCTCGTTCGAAGCCTGTTGCCTCTTTGAATGCCTCGACAAATATTATTTTATTACAGACGTGGTAGTGCAGATCAGAAAAATTATAATTTACGGAGTGTCAGCATGTAGAACACTAGTCGTGCAACCGCAATGTTTGTTGATTGCATTTTATTGAGAGCTTTGATTTATGGACAGATACATATAAGCAGAATTCCTTTCATCAAATTAATTTAGATTTAAAGCTTTAAAATACAACATTCGAGTGAGAAATCTGTTATAATATAAATTAATTGGATGTTTTCAATAGAATTTTATAGATTATGTTCAATTAGAAACTCTACTGAATTCATGAAACTTCTGCCATAAATAGATAAGGAATACTCTTTCCTGTCTTATTACATTTTCGAAGAATATTGTGAAGACGTTCAGAGGTTTGGAAAAAGTCCACAATCTGATTTATGCAATGGTACCGGGCCTATGGGCCAAGAGGATATCATTGTTATTATCACAATAGCACAACGGGCTATACCAGTATGCACTATCGGGTGCGCTTTCGCATAATGTGTCATAAATAGGCGACGCGCGCGACGCTTGCATGCCGTGCTGAAACAATAACCATTGTAGTGGCCGGTTCTGTTTATAAATAAGCTTTTATAAAACCAGGTAGGAGAATTGTAAATGCATAAGCACAAAACCTTTTCCGGTAGAGACTCTATGGCTGCCGAGACGCACAGGGGCTACATCGGCTACACCGTTCGCGAGATTTTTATCGGAAAGATAGTTCCACTCGCAGGTGGTCTTATCGAACCGAAGATAAAACACCTTTGTCAAGATACGCGTGTGTGTCTTCGATACAGTATTACAGACATTGTTCAAACGACATTTACGCACTCAACGAATCATAACTTTATCTTCAAACACAATAATAGTCGCTAAAACAAATTTTTTAGTTAATATCTTAAATATTATATGATTTGTTGATAAATGCAAAGACATGGATTAAAGTGAATGTGTTAAAGAATAGAAAAAATACACAAGTCAAGATACAAAGAGTTATTATGAGTATTCTCAGTCCAAAGGAAGCTAATTACGCCTGAGGCTGAAAAAGCTACGACTGCTATTTCCAGACAAGGAAGAAGTAACTTCTGTGGTGGAAAGTCGGCTGCTGAGATTAAAAGTGTAATTTCAGTCACGAAAGGATAAAAAAAACAACATACTATTTGAAAATACGCTTAGAGGCACCAACAAAAGAACAATTTTTTCTTCAAGTATTGATACTTCGTAGCTCATTATAAATTGCAACTACAGATTAGAAACACGCAGGGACGAATGGCGCGTCTTAAAAATTGAATATTCTATTACTGCAATCCAGAAAAACCTATAATAATGTTATTCCTAAATAAACACAAGATACCATGATTATGTAGTTTATAAATTTAATTAAACTAGTCTACTTTATGATTCTGTTGTTTCCAATGTATACAAAACTTAATAGTTATTACGCATACAATTTCATACAATATAAACCATATATTTCTAATTAATCCTATTGTGAATATGATAAAAGGCACTACATAAATTATTACCTTGATTACAATACTAAGCCTTTCATACATAGAATAGAACCAGATCTGGAATTTTTTCAAATCAACATCTTTATTGATCAAAATCTTCATACAGGTTCAGTGTAGCTGTTATATGTGTAATTAATACTATTGATTGCTTAATTATGCTGTCTACTTTTGAAAACCATACATAACTTCACTTAAAGACCTTATCAGTTCTACATATGCACATTAACCGAATGATATAAAGAGACAGTTTAAAGTAATACACTTTTTAATCAATTAATGTCGACATAAATCATTCCAATTTATGTCAAACCACAAATTTATAAAAGCCAAAGTCAATAAAATAGGCAACATTAAAACAGGGAATTTTTTTAATGAGTAGAAGCCGGAAAGTTTGTTTATTGCACCCAGACGTGTAAGAGTAAAGATTCTCTGAAATTCTCGCATTGCTTCCGCGTTTTAAAAACACGTCTATTTTTCCGATTTGTCAGGTTTTAAAAGAGTGACAGTAACCCACGCAAAGTCTCTTCCCACGTGAAAATCTTAAGCCTTGTAAACCGGAACATGTAATGGTTAGTACCGAGTAGGGTGCCGGACCTCGTGGGTTTCCGGATATACTTACAACAATATGATCTACTTTTGTGTAGGCCGCACGCCCTTTGTTATTGCGTTCGTTTAAGCTTCTTCTAAATCCGTATCTCAATCTCACGCTGCTCCTTGCGACTCCTCCTCTTTTGAGTGACCATAATCTGGAAACGGCGTTCGTACACAGACATGCATATCTCGAATTGTAGGAGTGGTATCCTTTCACGGGCATTAAAAGATGGTTTACGAGCCTTTGGTGTTTTCGACCTTGTTCGCCGTGTAAAGGTCACACTGTAAAGCGTCCGAGCTTAGTATACGTTAAATTTTATTGTCTCGCAAATAGACTTCAGACGACTTGTCTACTGCTAGTGAGAAGTTTATTTCCAGACCGTCTGGTGTCCTAAAATGTAAAGTCAAAAGTTCGGGCTTTCAAAAATAAAAAAAATGATATTACTACTTCTTGGATTATAAACTAATTTAAACAAAATATTAATTTGGTAAAATTGGGTCTAGTCTTATTGCAACGGATAAGGACGCTACAAAGAAGTATCCTTTATGTCCGCAGTTTGTAGATGACACTAGACACCACCACGAATTGCTTACAGATCTCACTTACTCCAATTTTACTCATTTATTATTATTATTATTCATATTCGCTATGTTTCAATTCCTAAAAAAGTTTGATCGGAAATGTTATGAAGTTAGAAATATTGAAAATGAATTACTTTTCAGAAATATTGCATCTAAAATATAGTATGATTTAAACAGTTAAACAATATATAATCTAAAAGATCATTTGGTTATTGCATTGTTCATGTATTATCATGACATAAAAACTATTAAGATTTTTCGACGTCTGACATTCGTTTGGCATTTTCACCTACGTGATAACAGACGACTCAAGAGAGTAGAAGCAAAGTTTCGAGTGCTGAGAACACAACTGAACCCTGACGCGCTCAGTTGAATGAAACATAAAATGAATGGTTGTGTAAAAGTCACTTACTTGTTCCCTGACTCATTTTACGTCAATGAAAAGCCACCGCATCGCGACGACAGATTAATATGCGTGATACGTGACCATCCAATGGCAACTCATATATGGACATTCGCGTGGTCATCAGACTCGACGAGTTACAACGAGATTCTTCGAATACTTCAGAATACGTCTGTACGTGCATCACGTTCTTATTGATATCGTGTAATAAAAATTGATCACTTACTGAGATGCTAACTCAAATATAGATCCTTTTTGCTAAGATCAATTTTTTCCTTTATAATTTTGATATAAAAGAAAAAATGAAGTGAAATATATTTATAAACTAATAAATTATATGTAAAATTATTTATCAAAAAGGATTTTATTATTATTACAAAATGTATAGTTACGATTGTGATATTTCTTTTATTACATTTTACAGCTTACTTAAAATTATTATGTAATATACAAATTTGATAACATACTAATTAATAGAATGCAATGTTTTTGATGCATATGTTATGTTTAATCCTCAAGTTTTTTATATTTTAAAATTAAAAGTGTTGCAATTTTGTACAGACTAAACAAAATTGATCCCAACTTAAACGTACCTAACAATGCTAATCACTTCGAGTTGCACAAAGAATATCTAAGTTCAAACTTAAGAAGAAAACATAAAATTATATTTATCTTCAATTTTAATCTTCGTAAATGTACTAACATAGTAAATAAAGAGTAAAGTTTTGCCAAACTATATATTGTTTAAATTCAATAAGGCTAACTTTAATAATATACATTATCTGTCATAAAAATACTAATATGAGATATCGATTCTTGTCTTATTAAAACGAAACGGTAATGACAATTATAAAAATGATGTAAAATACAGATAATAATTGCCGCATAGTGTGAAGGTCTATTACGCGTCGAAAGTAAATTGCAATTATTTTCTGTGGTCACTTTAATTAGCTAATTATAAGGACGTAATTTACCTGGCTGGTGCTGACGCCGGAGGCAGAGAAAGTGATTCAACTGTAAACACGACAATTTTGGTTGGGATTGTGCACGCGATTATTTTTTCCTGGATTTTTATCGGCCACGTGTCCAGATTCAACGTCGCATGAACGGAAGAAAGTTTACTCTACTTATTTACGTTTTGGTTTCAAAAGTGTATAATAAAGTCGCCATGAGGTAAAAATGACCCATTAACGATCATGAATGGACTTTCGTTAATGATCATTCATGAATTTTGGGTACGCGTGATTAATAATGATCATTAATTATAATAAATGTTTATTATATACTTGGAATAGCTGTAATACAACATATTATATATAAATATACATTGAATCCTATAATTTGTATAATGATAAACATTCTTTTAAAAACCAATGCGCCCTTGCCAGGATTTAAACAGAGTTACGTCCGCAGTCTTTAATTTCCAGCCAACACTAACGATTTCACTTTAACAATTTTCTAGTAAAACAATAATCGGTCATTAACAACGAATTCTCTAAAATTGTATCAAACAAAATTAATCGCTACGCAATATATGTCAAAATACAAAAAAAATCACTCCTATAGATATGTTTAATTATCTGCATTAATAGAATATTGGAAAGTGGCTCTCATCCTTTCATTTTGTATTGACGATGTATGGAAAGATTCTAAGCGGCTTCTAAAGACACGTGCACAAGTCAATGCGTTAACTACGTCACATTCAACATAGTATATTAGCATATATCAGACTCCTTACCAACAATTCACCACGATCTAAAGTTGAGTCATAAATTCTACACTCAACCCGTAAACATACGTATTCACTCACGGTGTTCCGTGGAGGGCACGGATAACTCGCGATTGTAGTTTACGTGCTGAAATTGCTACATTGTGAAAGGGAAAAGACGAGAGGAGACTAGTGACACGGCTGTTGACCGTGTGAATACAACATAAAAACGTATTATGCGAATGGTACAAGCAAAAAATACGGAACAATCCCAGCTGAGACTGCTGCTTACAACATTTCTACGATTTCAAAGTCAAGTGAGACGTTTCAATATTTGTTTTACTAAAGTGTTATTATCATGAATTATTCAACAAAATGATGAATTATTTCTGATATAAAATGGACATGATTAAGAATTTAAAAAAATTTTGCGACGTGTTGGCATTAAAAGCTGATTTTTTTTTCTGTCATTACTTATTATATTGCAAAATAGCTTCAGTAGTCATTATCAAATTTAGTGTCACTTTGCGTTATTTCAAAAATTATGTCATTGAATAATTTGTGTCACAAAAGCAAGATATCTAGCGAACCAATTTCGATGCTTAAACTATACTATTTACATTTTTTCAAAATTATGTTGTAAATAATAATTTAACTATTTCTTTGTATTGTTACATTTTGATAATGTGTTAAATTGAAGCTCTCATTCTACGTTCTTTTATGTGAAAACTCAAATAATTATTATTACATATACTTGTTCAATAATTAATAAATTATTCCATGTCCTGCAATGATGAAATTTCAATTAAATTGAAAATTATAGTACAATAAATAAAAGGACAAAATTAAATTCAACACCAATTATCAACCTTATTAATGTATGTGTTAATTTTCTCTATTTTTCGTATCAGACAAATACCTTTTATCGCTAGATCATCCGTAACTTGTATCAATAAATTCCAATGTTCAAATATCGATATATTTACCGTTTTTATCGTAGGTGATTGAATCACATAAAATGATGAGACTGTAATTCTTGCAAGAAAAGAAAGAAGGAAAAGACGCGACCAATCTAGCATAAGGCGTGGCGTAAGAAATCCTCGATAAGTCGATTAATCGCGAGCGTGCGTGACTCAGCCATTGCCACCTAGATTCGAGGCTTGGCGTCATCATCAAACGCGGCACGCGTTGACTCATGTGCGTGGGCACGGAATGCGAAAAGCGTGCGTACACAGCGGTACGTATTCCCGTACAATCGACTAGTAAAACCATTCGCAGTCTCTCACTGCCATTGAAAATGTCAAGTCCTCTTTCAAGCGGTCAAAAATAATGAGAAGATTATTTTAACAATGTGGTCATATATATTTATCAATGACTAATCATTCTACGTATTCAACAATAAAAAGTGAAAGCACAATATCTTGTTAAAAGATGATTAATGTTGAGTCTCTAAAGTTTCTATTCAAACATTTTAAACAAGTAAAAATTATTATAACAATGCGATTAAACAAATAAAGTAAAAAGTGTACATAATTAAAACGATGGGTTTAAAGTGCAGTTATTAATTCAATTCAATTAAATAAAGATACAATTTTAATTACAGATAAGTGACAATGACAGTTTTAAAATAGTACAATTAAACAATGTATTAATTAGTCTTCTCTCGCAAAATAATGTAATTATTTATGTTTTGGTAACTAGAATCCTTGGTCTGATTCAATTTTATAAATAATTAGTAATATAAAAAAAATTTAATTTAGCTGTCACAAATATAGCAAATTGATTTTCTTTTACTTTCTCAAAACCTGTAGCTGAAATATAAATATGGTAACCAGTTTTTCATGCTGTGCAGTACTTTGCGTAACCCATGCAGAATTTTCGCCAAATTAATATTTTAAATTCTTCAATTTCCGCAACTTAATTCCGCATAATGTGCTTTGACTCTTTGCGTCTTACTTCAATACTCTCGTTGTTCTTTCCTCTGAGGGGGCGCTCGAGGCCTCTTAACCTAATTATATGATTACGGTAACCATATTTTGCAGTTATCTATACCAAAATCAATATGTTGACAGAACCATGTATTACGATTACCGCGACTGCAATATGATTGGTTGTGGCTACTATAAAGTAATGTCTACGGCCTAGTTAACTACAATTTATGATTATACTGCAACGTTTGAATCATTTTAATAAATTGTGTACTGACGCATTAAATCTTTCGTATAAGCGGTAAAGAAAATTCGATCTGTATGCATAATTAGTGTAAATGATATGAATGATTAAGATAAATATCATATTACACTATAATTGTAAAGGACTACAAATGCACATATCGTATTATGCATTACACGTATATAAAGTACAAAGTTTCATCAAACGTTATAAACAAATTCGGACTAGGGTACTAAACTACCTCTTTATTAAGATTCATGAATGAAAATTATAATGGGTGTACATATTGATGGCTATTTAAAGAATTTCTACTTATTTCAATGTTTTATTTAAAAAAATCTTCTATAATGAAATATGGTGTATTATAAAAGATTTTCAACCCGTTTGAATTTAATGTTAAAAATAAACTAATTAAAATAAGTCAAAAAGAAAATAACCATACAGTGAATTAGAAATAGATCTCCACTTTTAATATATGACAGTACAAAACCAACTGATAAAAATAAATATCATTCGGACTTTTACTATTTACATTTATCGAACTTGGATTTCAACTGTGTTAAAGAAAAGTAATAAAATACTGCGTGTAATATAAGATGGAAAATTAAATATAAAGATAAATTAACGATGTGAAGAAGAATTCTATAAAAGAAAAGTCATCATATTTTGTACTAATTTGTTTAATATAATTCGTGCACCTCAAATAATTCATGAAAATCTATAATCATAGTAGAAGACTATCAAGTACACCAATACAATGTAAAAATTCATAAAAATAAAAAATACGCTAATTTCGACAACGTTTTTATTGCTCAAAACATTGAAAAATGTGAGATCGATATTGCAGTAATTTGTTTTAGAAGCTAGATGATACGTAACGTTCCCTCAAAGAGCATTTCCTTTCGCATCATAATTCGCACATTTTACAAAAGCAAGTTTTCTTCGGCTAATTTCACACGCTCGATTACGGGTATGACCCGATAAATCGAGTCGATCGGATCGAAGAACCCAGGGGAATTCTCGCTTTGATATTATTTACGATGTTAGATACGCCGTGGGGTGTACACACTAATATCTATCGCTCCTGGCATGCATTAGCGACGCAACGTCGGGGTTAATATCGTACGGAGTGTTCGCCAAGCACAGAGATAAATTTATGCCCCGAGCATATACCGTCAAGCGTCACGTTAATTGCAGATCCTTCTGCTACTACGAATGGTAATTCGAGCTCGAAAACATCGTGAAAATTATACATCGTGAAAAGTTACGAGACCTTGCTCGATTATGGAGGGGAAAGATTGCGCATGTGACGCACGAGTGTTTGCGTATAAAATATTTTAAAATTTAACTACTCTGACACAAATTTTGCTTGACTGTAAAAAATTTTTCCCTACGGTTATGCGACTCGTA
>JABFOW010000445.1:0-11903 GCA_022817725.1 Archaeoteleia sp. ZL-2020 | reverse complement strand
CGCGGAATCTGTCGGGCAAATTTTAAAGTACATGTATCACCGTGGTTTCTGTTTTATCGACAGAGTAGCCTCTTGCTCACCCGTAGATTTGCCTTATCTATATAGTTGTATTTTGTAAGACTTCTTTCGGTTGAATAGCTTCGCTTGTAATGCATAATACCCGAAGTATAATAAAAGGAAGACGAAAAAAACGTATAGCAATTTTGCGATGTAAACGAAATAAAGGGGATTTAAAAGTTAACAAAAGAGGAGCGAAGAAAAAACACTACGTAGCTGAAATCTCGCGTGGGCCCCCGAATTATATATTCTTATTAATATTACATAACGTATATTCTGCTATTGTTTCTCATAGCTAAACGAAAAATTGCAGACTATGTTTATTGCCTTTCCTTTCAATTCATTTTTTTTCTTCTATTCATTGCTCGAAACGAGGAAGAAATCTGATGTAAATTTATTGTTTGGCAAATGGGTCGATGCTCGTTGAGAAAGTGCGATATCTCGCATAATGGTTATTATTTTGTCGAACAAAATGTTGTGATTTTTATCGAAAATTTAATAAATTAATTGAGATCACGTAACAATGCTCAATCTTTTCATTAACGAACAAAACAAAAGGACGCACCGGATGTTTCTTTCTTAAATTACTGTCGATCCGTTTGCATCCGCATTTAATGTATTCTCTCCATCGTGTAAACTTTACTGTCGTAATGTGTATCCCGTTCGTGTCTAGTGTCAAGCAGAGCTGATTCTGTAAAATGCGTTTTTCGGTGAATTCAAACAGGAGACACTTTTTCAGAAATGAAAAGAAAAACAAAAGCAGAAGAACTTTTCAAAAACGATAAAATAGGAAAGCAGAGGAAAAAAGAAGCAAGAAATAGTTAAAGAAAGAATCAGTGCTAGCGAAAACACGAGGCAAACCCACATGGAATAATTATTCTAAAAAGTAATGGAAGAAAAAAAAGTCACATTTAAACATAATCCTTAAAGAAAGAAAGAGCCAGATACATATTTGGAAACGTAGAAAATTATACTATAAACGTAGTGGCAACTCTATAATAATGCAAGAAACGATATATACAGTGACTATGCAAAATATTACATGAAAAATGCACTTTAATGGATGTCGTAACGATTTAGAGTAATACTTGAATTGCATTAATATTTGGTGTAAGTCTGTCTATTGGAGAGACTGTTACTCGATTGCCCGACACGCGATTCTTCATTTTGCTCTTTAAATAATAAATACAAAAAAACTATGATAAGATTTTGCTGAAATGTAACGGTACCGAAGCGGTTGAAAATGTAACTTTTGGATTGTTTTGTGAGAGGCAGAGTATTCGGTGATTTTCAATGGCAGATATTAAGTTTAATCTTTTCATTTAAAAATATTAATTATAATTTTGTTTTCTTATGTAACGTAATAATGCAACACACGTGCGCAGATTAGAATGGGGTAATGCGTAGGGATCCTCTCCGTTGAGATAGATTACGTAATATTATTATGCGCTGATGCTGGACGAAAGATCTGTTTACAACTTGACGAGAGGGGTTCTTGGATATGGTTGGCTGACATTTTCGAAAGTTTAATGATTTATTAAAACGTGTTGTCATGTCTTGAATAAAATTATGAAAATTAAGAAAACACCTGGCGTCTTATTTTTCGTACGATCGTAACACTAAAACTGCTGGGGTGTTTCGAAGAAAGAGATAGATGTAATGAGAATGTGGTTAAATAGACAAAAAAAGTTTTAACCGTTCCAGTGTTAAGCGTGTGAAAGACTGTCCTTTGCACAGTCGTCCCAATTTGCCCCAAAAGAACAGAAACTTTATTTTGCCCACAGCCAAAAAAAAAAACGTTTCTGTGCTGTTGGGTCTCTGGTAAGAAATTTTCAAATTATTTGTTATACAATAGTTATTATCCTCCAAGCGTAACCTGATTTTGCGGCCTCTTTCTACTAATTAAAACCCATATAGCACCGAAAGTTGATATAATCTTATTTAATTTGTATAAAATATAGGTGCTATGTGGTTAAGACACTGTTTCTTCAATAACAGACCACACATTAATTTGTATACACAAATTGTATTTGTTACAAAAATTGTATTTGTTAGAAAAATAAGTAGAAAAATACTTGATGATAGTATTTTAAACATTTAGGCACCAGTTGTAGGCATTAGAAAATAATTTTTGCCATGGTGAAGATTTGTGTTTCCAATCAGCAGGCACCCATGGAAATTGCCATGTTTCAATGCATCTTTCTGGATGAGGCATCATCGCCAAGTGTCGACCATCCGGAGAACAGACTGCGGCAATTCCATCTGAACGTATGTCCATATTAATTAATTGTACATTTATATATGAACATTTACATAAAAATGTTATTTTGATATTGATTTGAAAATGACAAAGTATATAATTATATTTTGTTTTGCATAATAAAAATTGTGATCGTATGTTACCGTCGATAACGTAGGTATCTCTGCCGGTATCAGACATCATATTAACTTAGTTAAATTCTATTAATTTGTCCAAATTTACAAAATATGTACTCACCGATGCTACCATTGGGATTATGAGGATATATTTCAGTAGCTTCACCACGATCGTTAGTGTATTTGATTGGTAAGCAGTTATGGCGTTTAAGTTTATTCAGAATTTCCTTGTTACGGAATGTAAATCTGCCTTCGCCATGCGCAATCCATATTCCAAATACCGTGCCTTCCATGCCTCGAAGCATTATCGACGGCGATTTATCAATTTTCACGGTGCTCCATCGGCATTCGAATCTCTCGGACCGATTTCGATCGAGAACTATATCAGTTTTCTCTATATTCAGAAAAAAAGTACAGTGTAATAACTCTAATAAGGTACAGCGACGTAGAACGGAAACGTGGAACGTTTAATTCAGAGACGTAAAACATTATTGGAACGTTCCAAGAAGATTTCAAGTCTCTGAATTAAACCTTGTAGCAATATTCCTGGAACATCATTGTTCTAGTGAGCAAATTTATGTTTAGAATATTAGAATCATTTTTCCCAAATTGTATTTTGGACAGAAACGCAATTTATGACAAATTTAAATTGTTTCTTATCAATATATATTGGAATGGCACATATTACCTTCAGATTCACTCGATATCCATCCAAGCATACTCATTAGCTGACATCCGTTACAGACCCCCAAACTAAACGTATCGTTGCGTTTGACAAAGGCATCCAATTGCAGTTTTAAACTTGGATGAAAGAGGAGACTCGCAGCCCAACCCTTGGCAGATCCGAAAACATCTATCAAAAAAATGAAAAGTTTAAAGTTATGATTATTTATCAAAATAATTAATTAATATTATAATCGCATACCTGCGTAACTAAAACCACCGGGAAATATAACACCTCTGAACCTATCAAGCGTCACGTGACCGTCTAAAAGATCCTGGACAGTCACATCCCAGACGGTAAACCGTGATTTCACCAAAGCCGCTGCCATTTCCCGATCTCCATTTATGCCTTCTTCTCGTAACACGGCAACATTAGGTTCATCTATTTGTCAACATAGGAATAGTTAGTATCTTCGTACAATTAATCTTTTATGTAATAATTTATAATTATAACTGACTGGTCAAGTGATTTCGCGGCAGTGAAATTATAGCATCTGGATCGAAACTAAGTTTGAAAGGAGGCGCTTGTCTGTCTTTCAAACCATTATATTCTTCATTTGCACAGTCAACGTTCGTTTGGCGTAGCTCCAACTGATAACTCGTCTCTTCCCAAATTTTCATCAAAGCATACACAGTGGAATTCAGAGCGTTTTTACCATTCACGGATACGCTTATCTAAAATGAATAACATATTTTTTTAATTTAACAATGCATCGTTGCCACAACGTTTTATTTTGTCAATGTAATTGTGGAATTAGACAATTTTGAATTACCTTCGAATTCATTCCAAAGCCAGTCGATTCTCCAATTACATAAATAGGGACACCGTATTTTTTGAACGTTTGCAGAACGTAATCGGAGTCACTCTCGTTTACTTCGAGGAGCCATCCGGCTTCTTCCGAAAACAATATATTAATCGGTTCTCCATCCTTGTGCTTTATGTTAATATTTAGTCCCGAGATTCCGCCAAAGGACATTTCTAACACACAGGTGATTAATCCGCCGTCGCTGATGTCGTGGCCAGCGAGAATTTTATCCTCTGTTAAGAAAAAGTATAATGAACAATCAAATTAAGATTCATTCTTTGTTGTTGTTTGAATTGATATATCAACTCATTCAGGATAGGAATCGGATTTCAAAATTTCAGATCCAGTTCCACTGTTTTTAAATTTGACGACAGACTACATATGTTTGAAAATTTTAAAACTTTAACCTTGGATTAGCTGTTGAGTGGCGTTGAACGCATTTTTTATTGCCTCCACATTTTCCACGTCCGGGGCACTGTCACCCAACTGTTTGTAAACTTGTGCCAAAGACGTGCCTCCTATGCGACTTTTACCGTTAGATAAATCAACATAAAGTAGACTACCATTCTTTCCCAAAGAAGGGCTCTTTAAGTCTGGTGTCGCAACCTGAAATCATTTAATACCGAAGAATTTAATATCATGCAATTGTATAATGATTTTTACACCCTGTAACAAATAAGTTATTAAAAGAAATTGAAATTTGTAATCACTTTTAAATACTTTGAATCTTAAAGTTTCAATACAAATGATTCTGTGATGCCTATTACTCATTCTATTTCCTATTAATAATAGAACTGACGCCATTTTTAATGCACCAACTCATGGAACAGACAAATATTAAAGTTGATTGAAATATTTCTTTGCGAATCACTTTTTTTAAGAAAGGTGATTTTTATCTTTACCTTTCTTACGTCTGGGCAGGGAGCATACGCGGACAAAACCAACGTCCCCGGTGACTTAACCACTTCCTTTCCTACTCGGGCCGCCATGCTTAGAGAATCTTTTCCACCGTCAATTGCGATACCAAATTCCTTCATTACGGAACACATTGCTTCGCAAGCCTCGTACAACGCAGCGCCCTCTCCTGGCAACTTAGCGGCCCACATCCAATTACCACTGCACTTAACGTCCTAAAAGAAATAAATACAGTAAAAGATGTGGATCTTCTTTACTGAATCGGACATAAGAATCGAGGGCGTACTACTATGTTTATAGATTTCATCCAATTACCTTCAGTTCGGATATCTTTGCAAATACTAAGTTGGACAGGCACTCGGTCACAGTCATCCTCGCACCTGCGGCAGCATTGACGAGCCCTTTTATTGGTTGTTCACCGATGGATGTAGCAATGCCAACCTGGAAGTTAAAATGGTGGTGAATACTAACAGATTTGTATTATCAACCGCAATATGCGATTACAATTTTCATTATAAAATCATAATAGCCAGAATTTTGAGTAAATAAACACCAGACACATATTCTGGAAACGTGTAAGAACACTGTTAAACCTTTAAAATATTCTTTGGATGCTTAAGGAATGAGTTATTTGTAACCTCGTAATATTATTTTGAGAGTTTTTCTTTTTATTCTTGTTTATGATACACAATTTGGTTATATATTCTAGTTTTTTAGATTGTTCTTTGGACTTACGGTGGAAGAATGAGAAATTGCTGTAACTGCGACATCTGCCAGTGGCGTGTGTACTGGACCTACGCATTGCTGCTGCGCTATCAGACCCGTTACACAACGATCGACTTTGTTCGTCAGGTATCGCTTACTAGCCACAGAAGGAAGTCTCAGAACTCTTTCCAGTGCCAATTCCACTGTCAAATTGTTCGGCAGACTGACTGGCAGTAATTTAACGGATTCCTTTTCCAGATTAAATGTCTGAAACATTTTATATTTTAATAATTAATCAAAGATTTTTAATTTGTGTTCTTTTCAGACTTTTCAGAACACTTTTTTGATAATCTTCAGTCTATTTCACATCATTTTTCATAACATTCCAGAGCATTTACAGACTTTTAAACCTTTTTTCAGATATTTCTACCTTTTTGGGCATCTTTCCGAGTACAAGCTCGAGATTCAAATCCACTGGGTGTCTTGCTTCAGAATCGTCCTTGCCATTGAGATATTTCGTCGCGTCACAGTCACTTTCTTGGGACAGAATGATCTTTCCATTGCCTGTAACGGTTCCGACGAAATTAATGGGACATCTTTCACGTTTGGCAATTTCTTGAAGCAGAGCTACGGATTTTTCCTCGCACAATATAGCATCGTTTTCTTGGTACTCCGCACCCCAAAGCTCGAGCGTGTTGATACTCGGATCGCCCAATTCAAATTTCTTTGAGAAAATTACAGCACCGGCAGGTTCTACCAACTCTTTCAACACGTTTCCTGCAATGCATATGATAATTATCGCACCTTTGATAAACAACCATCACAAAATGTAAATACAATTCTCCAAAAGTCAACATTGCAAACATACCATTTCCACCTGCGCCTTGATCATGGATGCTGAGAATCGGATTGTCAGATTCCATTTCAACGCATGCGCGTACGAATCTGTTTAGTTTTTGTTCCATTTCGGCATCGCCTCTTTGAACAGCGCCGAAATCTATTTCTTCGTTATTGTCTCCTTGTACCTTCATAGACAAAACAAGATTTAGAATTTGAATTATTAGAACTTTTGGTCTATAACGAATGCGTATTTCTAATATTAATCAATCAAGGATTTAAAGGATTTAATTCCTTAATTTAACAGTTTGAAATAGTAATTTTTTTAATTGATTCCGATTTTCGTTTACTGCGTTACCTCCACAGAGCTCGCTGAACCGCCGCCAACGCCAATTCTGTAAATCGGTCCGCCGATTTTCACCACTTTCATTCCTAAAACAAATATAAAAGTGCTTGTTTTAGTTTGCTCCTCGTTAATAACATGTATTCGATCAAATGAATAGCTTTTCATGATCTCCAAAGATGAAGATTAGATATCTCTTACCTTTTTCCGGTTTTAATTTTTCTGTCATATTCGAATTCACTGTCCCTAATCCACCACTGAACATGATTGGTTTTATCCATTCGCGTCGACTTCCAGCAGCATTCAACATTCCGAACGATCGGGCGAATCCGGATATAACCGGCTCTCCAAATTTATTTCCATAATCAGATGCTCCGTTACTGGCTTCTATAATGATTTCCAAAGGGGCTGCCATGTTACTTGGATATGGAACATTTTCATCTTCCCACGGTAAAGTATACCCTACAACAATAATACAAAATTATACTCAATATTATTCATATTAATGATAGTTCATATATTTATAATATTTCGCTGAAAAAAGGTCTGAAAACTCCGAAAACCATTCAATATTGGAACATTTCAGAGTTTATGTGAGGTTTTCTGACATTTGCAAACAGTATCTGATAAATTTCTCTGCAAATAGTCGGAAAATATTGATAAACTCTAAAGTTTTTCAGGGACTTTATCATACTTTTTAAGAGAGATATTTTTATCAGATCGCCTTATCTTTCCACAATCGTCTTATCGAATATCATATTTCAAACCTGGAATGTGTAAATTTCCGACCGAATAGCCTGCTGTGCCAGCAATATAAAGACCACCCCGTCCAATGCCTTGAATGTCCCTAATACGACCACCTGTCCCGGTTGTAGCACCGCTTTAACAATATTACACTTTTATTAAAAAAATATTGCAAATCGATTCTTATTAAGACGACGCTGAAACAAGTCACCTGAAGTAGTCGCCAAATATTAGTTGCTTAATGTTAATTAGATACTAAAAATTAAATTCTTCAAAATTATGCAAATGTTCAATTCTTATGTGGTTTCTATAAGTCCTGCAGCTCTCTCAGTCGACTAGTTTCAGCGTCGTCCTTATCAACAAACAATCCATAGTCACCTAAATGGAGCAACTCCAGTCGGAAAATTGTGTGTTTCTGCAGTGAATATAAGATGCTGCTTCCTTTCAAGATGAACAAACTCACTCGCAACATTCGTGCGATGGGGATGAAGGGAAACAACTTGGTATCCTTCAATGGCACTGCTGTTATCACTAAATTTAATCACATTATTCGAATTGGACGAATTCTGGGTCTCGACTATCATGTCAAATAGTGAACTGTTCTTCTCTTCACCGTTTATGATCATGCGACCTTTGAAGAACCAATGGCGACTATGTTCGCTGTTCGATTGAGCCAGATCAAAACACTCAACGCTAGTTGGGTTTCTATTTAACTTCGACTTAAACAGTTGAGTATAAAAATCGAGGTCCCAGTCATCAAATGCAAGACCTATAAGAATGTATATTAGATAAAAAAATATTTTTACTCATCCACTAGTAGTCAATACCCGTCCAGCAGTGTTCACTTCTCGTTCACTGGTGACCACTACTCATCCAATAGCATCCACTTCTCATCTAATTATGCCCACACTGATCCAGTAATGGTCACTACTCATCTACTGGTGACCACTACTCTCCCCCATCACTTCTCATCTATTAGTGACCAGTACTCATCCACTAATGGTCACTTATCATCCAACATTGTCCACTACTTATCTAGTAATGGCCACTTCTCATCCAGTAATGGTCACTACTGGAGAGTAGTGGTCACTTCTCATCTACCAACGATAATTGATATTATATTCATTATGACCTAACATACCTAATTTTGTATTTATATCCTCGAGAGCTTTTCTTCCCTGCTTTAAAACATCCACCTCGAACCAGTCATCTGGTTTGTATCCATGATCAAATGTCTCATTAGGAATCAGGTAACGACATTCCGTCATTCGGTCATGTAAAGCATTCACAAGCTGAAATAATACCAGAAACGTGATTTTATATCCATCATACCTTCCTATATTTTCTACCGATTAATAAATTGTCATGCGTACCTTCCTTTCCGTTTCTCCGTCTATCTTTGATGTACACTTTATCAGATACCTCGTCGAAACTTCTATCCTCGTAACTGTATTTAATTGTACAGATTTGCAAATCGATACAGCATTGCTGGATAATGCTGTTGAAAAGTTTAATCTGCAAAAAAACGTTTTTCAGAATGGACCCAATTAGGTGGAAAGTTATTTACTAGTTAATCGGATTTAATTGGACCTTTTATTGTTCTTTACCTTGGGCCAATTTCGATAATCAGCTCATTTTCATTCGGGCTCAAAGAGGTGACTTCTTTCAGGCCATCTGGCTCAAACGGTGAACTTAGAATCCATCGTAGCACTTCATTTTCTTTTTCATTTAATTCGCCCTGTGCCTCGACGTAATAGCACAGCTCAGTGTCGAGCTTTTTCACAAGGCTAGATGTTTTCCTCAAAACATCTAGCTTCCTTACGAAATTATCTAACTTGATTCCCGTTTTTTTGTAGAATCTTTTAATCACCATGTTGATAGTTTTTCTGTAAAATGCAAGAGGAATTATATCTTCTAAAAAAATATACCTGCAGGTCAACCGAGGGTGTGGAAATAGATACAACTTAGTGTAGTGTGGGAGCACACTTGGCGGTTGAGTATAACGATGGAATGATCAGTGTATACTGTCTAAACTCGTTATCGTATTAAGCTTGAAATAACACGACTGATTGATAAACATAATACGTATTTCGTAAGTCTCATATCTTGGGGGGGTCGAAGCTATTCAGATCTTCAAACCATGTGTATATTTAAGATACGGAAATCAGAAATGGCGCTACATTTTTATTTTTTTTATCGATAAATAGGGACATTACATTTATTGTTGTATCAAATGTGACGATTAAATTATAAAACATTGTAAAAATATTTGTAGATTCAGATTCAAACCTAACTATGTAATCAAAAATATTTTACAGTGTGATTATGCTAATTATTGATGATTTAGCAAAAATAAGGTACAAAATGTGTTTTCCATAAAATAGGTAAAATTTTCGAAGTTAACCTAAAAAATAGTTTATCTTTGGTGGATTTGTTTAGTTGTAGCAATTCTACGATGAATATACTTTCGTCATACCAAATATCTTCTGATTCTGTGCAGTAATGAAAGTGTAATTAGAAAAATAGTTTCTGTTTCTCCGTCGATAAGGCAGGGTAGGTAAATCAGGAAATTTCCCGCGCAAAATCGTTAGCGATTCCTAACGACTGCTGTAGTCAAGAGGTTAAGTACCATGCTTCATAGCATGAAGACGACGTGTTCAAGAACGATCGGTGATACATTTTTTGTATTCTATTTTTAACTTTATTTACGTATTTATTATGTTAAATTTACTTAAAATTAAAAAAATTGTATTTTATATGTTTATCAAATCAGTCATCCAATTAAGATTCTTAAACTTATTATTCATATCGCTAAATTGTCTGCTCATATGAAAATTTGACTTCAGTAGTAAAAGAAAGGCTTAACTTACCTTAAAAAACTAAAATTGGTTATTTTTTAAAATAGATAATATCAATTCACATCACTTTAAAAACTTTAATGTTTACACTAATGGTGTATATACAGAAAACTTATATTTCGAACGGAACCGAGATTTTAAAGATCAATTAAAAACTCTGTCGGTTTCTAACACGTGGAGACGTGTACTGCGCTTAAGTTTGCACACATGAGAATATAAACGTCAGTACTGGCTGGGTTTGGTATGTCAAGGTTCCGAGCACACTTTAAGCACTAGAATGAGATAGTGTTATGTGATAATAGATATGCTTCTCTCTCATCGAGCAAAAAGTGTACTCTGAACTACTTCCCGAAATCGGCCACCAATGTACTCAACTAGTTCCGAAATGAGAACAGTCTGCGCATGCGCGGCAGACGAGCGGCGAATAGAAGCCGTTCGAAAAATACGTTCACAAGTAAGTAGATTAAATTTAAAAAGTTAATAATATTAATAGTAATATTGTAGTATTATGAATTGATAGTGAATTTACTTTGTTGTTGTTACTTTTCCAACATCTACGTCATTTTTTTTTATTAATTTATTGCTTATATGAATCAAATATGCTTGAATATACTATTTTTTTAAGTAAAAGTATGTACAGTCACACTTATCAGCTGCCAGCACGCAGAAGCAGAGAGTTGAAACAAACTGAACCAACGAATGGTAATGCCAGCAAAGAACTCATATAATTATAGAAGTTCAGAGTTGCCGCTTTTGCCGTGTTGGCGTTAACTAGTGTCGGGGTAAGCCGTTGTACCCCGAGATTCTCAATGGCGCTGCTGTGCTGGCATCTGTGTGATTATACACAGTGAAATAATCACGTACGCAAGTTGATTAGTTCAATGTGTACGTGCTTATTTCAGTGTGTATAATCACACAGATGCCAGCACAGCAGCGCCATTGAGATCTCGGGGTACAACGGCTTACCCCAACACTAGTGAACGCCAACACGGTAAAACCGGCTGCTCTGTGCCTCTATAGTTATATATGAGATCTGATGAGATCTTTGGTAATAGAACATAGCAAACCTATATTTTGTCAAGCCAACGCTATTGAACATGAGTGTCATTTTTACGAAAACAAACAAATTGCAATACGTTGTTCTTTAAAGAAATATTGCATTTCAAAAATATATTTAAATCCTACACACTATTGTAAGTAATGGTACAATGTTGGAAGATAAATGCATGTCAAAATAATACCATAGAAGTGAATTAATGCAGTTCTTGTGCGGCATGAATAATTTCCTTAAATGTCAAGTTTCAATTCTTTTAAATTAAACCTGTATTTTCATCTGTGCCAAATTTCAAATTAGGTTATAAGGAGCAGTTTGCATGGTTATCCTATTACAAAATGCAATAAATTAAATATTAACAACTTAACTCTATTAATATATTTGTTTTATTTATTTCTTAGGTATTTATAACTTTGTTATCTGTAAAACTTATCAAAGAACAAAATGCCAAAACGCAAATTGCATCAGATGGAACAGAGGGAGTA
>JABFOW010000444.1:0-11905 GCA_022817725.1 Archaeoteleia sp. ZL-2020 | reverse complement strand
AAGAAACTCGGCCAGGCATCTCAAGCGCGAGTACCTGTGAAAGCTCGTTGCTTTTCAGGATAGCTTTTAGTTTTCGACAGAGACGCGAATAATGTGACTTTCGACCGTTGTGTTCTTGTACAATTTACATCTTCAAAAACGAATCATTATGCATACCAAATTGCGTTCCAAAGAAGTCATGTGTATACGAGTAAAATTTATTTTTAGCTTTTCGGAAAAGAGATATAGTTCAAATTGTATACAATTGTTTATTTGTTTATTTCATAAACGTTTAGTACTATTGTTGTTTATTGCGTAGTTACACTATATTAATATTATACAGAAAGAACTTTTAGTTCACAGTAAACTGTGTTTACCAATTTTATTTTATTTCAATTAAACCCAAATTTGTCTAAATATTGAATAATTTTGATATTCATAGCTGCAACCTTTGTTCCAATTTTGTCCATTATACTATGCTTTCTTATTATAATTTAAACCACAATATTACTTCATCCTCTTATATGATGAACATTAAATTTGACAGATAATTCTCTATTTATTTGTTCCCAATTAAAGCATAACATTATGCATTGATAAATAGTAATTAATTGCGATCTTTTCAATTAATTTAATGCAAATAATTGAAACGAAATATATCAATATAATATAGATAATGAGATAATTGAAAGGCATATAAAGTTGATGCGACAACTTCTTATAATGAGTTGATGGAATTAATGTGTAATTATGAGTGTGTTTGATGGACTTGATTTTCCTGATAAATTTCGCATCTTGTAAAGTATATATAACCCGCTATGGATGTGTGCGTGCGTCCCATGGGGTTAGCTTGAGTTTTGCTGTGAGTGGCAGCGTCAATGACTCCAAAGAGCAAAGACTAATGTGGACCACTGCTACCCTTATATAAACTGACGTGACTAAATCACAAGAGAATAAAATACTGATTTAGCATTTCGATACAAAAACACGCCTTTTGATGAATTTTTTTTAAAAACAGTATTATAAATAATACAGTTAATATTTAAACCATTTATGTTTTTACATTATTAACAAGAATCTAAATAATATAAATATATATAATATATTTACATTCAAAAAATAGTACAAAAGCTTTTGATATTTTTTATAATTTAAATAACACTGTGTATTCATTATTCACGTTATACAGTATATTTCGACATTTGTTGGATGGGCGAATACTGTTGTTAATATTTGTTATAAAGATAAATTTATTTGTCTCTTATTTTTTACAGCGTGAATCATATATAAGACTGATGGACAGCCATCCTGTAACTATAATGCTTTGCTTCTTTTCGATCTGGAATGGTCTGTCCATTTCCGTGATTGATAAGCACAGTTTTGCTCGATCCCCTCGAGAGAATGAACGACACAACGAATACTCGAGAAAACTCAAAAGCTAAAAGAAAACAACACGACGATTGTCACTGTGCGAAAAAAAAATAAACGAAGCGGTGTATATAATTTTTTATACGTAAGAAAGAAAGGATATCCTCTGATAGTAGATACAACTGAATATTTAAATCGGAAGAAAATGTTTTGTTGTGTATTAACATCAAAAGTTCTCGAGGTACTTTTATTTTATATACAAATTTTACTGCAATTTAAATACTGGAAATGATAATTAAACACGCGAAATATATCATTTATTCAAAATGGAAGTACATTCGGAACAATGCGTGTTTAAATATTATTTGTACAGGATCAAGTGTCACGTGATGTAGAATTTTGCCGCATTGATGCAGATGCAAATACAACGCATTGCATTGACCCGTAAAACCTCACAGTTTAGTTAACCCCAGGCAGTAAAATGTTGGTAGCTTTAAATCCTCGAACAATGATCAGACACAGGAAAATAAATGAAATTAAATATACGATTTTCATTACGATGACAATGTGATGAGTTTAAATTACCGGTTTGGATCGAATGAATTTTATTACGCAATGCTTTTTATTATCACAACAATCTATAAACTTGACGCGAATTTATGTCATTTGCAAATGTAAACATATATTTTTTTAGAAAGAAGAAGTGTAGTAAAGTAAAATATATGTTATCGGTACACCCCGTGCTCTCTTATAATTCTAACGTTTATCGCGTATGAAAATACGTGGGTTAATAAATCTCAAAATACGAGCATATTTATGCTTATCGTAGTTCATCCTTCATAAATTCAGATATGCCGATCGATGATTTAACGAGTGTATCTTCGCCCCGTGTTTCGTCGCTGATAAAATCCCAATGCCGCATTCCTGGAAACTTAATGAAATCTGCAGGCTCATAAAATAAGTGTCGGTTTTCTGTTTACGAGCTTACATACCATGCAACGGGGTCCAGACTTTTATTCCTGAAGTGCAGTGAATATCATTGACCCGTGTGCGCTCGAATCGTTAAATCTGCTAGAAACGCATTCAAAGGTGCAACGCGTATAGAGTGTTTTAGAATTTCCCGAATTTTTTTACAATGGAATTCCTGCAAACCCTCGGAACAAGATAATCTAATATCAAAATATCGTACGTTTCGGATTTGTAGATCGATCGTGGTTTACATGAAAATGTAGGTATCATTCGACGTATCGTATCATGGCATCGATATATTTTATGCTACCTGTAAATGACATCTTTTAAGAGCTGAATATGAATGGAAATATTTAATGTAAAGTATTCTTTTAAATGCCATATAAAAAGATCACTATGGTTTTGAAAAATTATTATAAAATTCAGAATTTATAAATAGATATAACTCGGCGTAAAATTGTGGAATTTGTTCAAGTATTTGATTTCAAATTAATTTTAAAATTTGGAATGTGAAATATCTGTTATAATATGTGGAATTACAAAGCGAAATAATGATATTCATATCTGCATGCATAAGAAATTAGTTACATTAAGGATTTTTAAAATAGTTTTTATTAAATTCCAATAAATATTTTGTTTAATATACATATTTGTATATATTTATTTGTAAATATGTAAAATATACATATTTAAATATAAATATAAATTTATTATCTTTTGTAATTCATTATTTAAATTAATTAAGTTTCTAAAAGTATAATTATCTCGTTTCTTAAATATTACTTTAAAGACAGAATCAACACAATTTATAGAAAAAAATTGAACATTTAAAAATATTAACTTGATATATAAAAAACAATGTTGAAAAAATTAACAAAGCCAAACAATACATCATTTTAGTTAATTATATCAATGTCGCGTACAATTAACACTATCTAAGTATTGTTTAAATTAAATATACAAATATTGGATATTTATGACGGTTTTATTATTAAAAATTGATAATCAATGTAATCACTTTTAAAAAATGATTCATCAAGCACGAAACGATTATAAAAGCAAGTACTTGCGAATACGAATTCGCATATGGCAATAAGCATCGTTTGCACGATTCGCGATATTCGATCCCCGCAAACCGTAACTCCCCTAAATCCCAGACGAGAAGCGAGCCATCCGGATTTCCTTTGAAAAGCTACCCAAACCTGATCGAGTCTCCCTCGAGCCCCTGCGAGGCACGCGGCGAAGAAACTTTCGCGGTCGTTACGCTTCTGGTGGCGGTGTCTCCCTGTCTTTTCCGGTTCCTGTCGGCGAAGAGCAGAGGGACGCCGCACAGACGCTCAAGTAATAGTCACAAGTTTTGAGCGATGTCCGGCTCCTAGAGCTACCACTCCTCCACTGTCTCATCTTCCAAACTGAAAAGAAGAAACGTACCTCTCTACTATCCAAACTTTCGCGAAGATTATACGTTTGTAAATGCGAGGAAACTTTCTCATTTCCGGCCACTTTTGTATTGAATCGCGCATTAGCAGTAATGAAGAATGTAAATATTACAAAATTATTATTATTATTAATATATACCACGATTATGGAGATCTATATTAAATTATTATAATCATTTGACATGTTTTATTTTATATTGACATTGCCATAATTTTGTTGACTTCTTTTTAAATTGTCTTATTTATTGTATTGTATTGCATGTTATATTTAGACAGCATATAATTTTTTTTGGTAATTTTTCATATATATTAAAATATTATAATATTCAATTTTATAGTAAAACAATTATATATAAATGAAATGTAGATTATTTTATGAAATTGTAACATCATATTTTCAATAATGCTTCTTGGTTGCATATATACATATTTCTTTATTTGAATAAGTCGATTTATTAACAAAATAGTTTTAGATGCGGATGAAACTGCAAGAAAATATAGTTTATATAAATTCAAGTAAATGTTTGTAGTAATTCGAAAGTTATATTCTGTGTCTTATTCCTTTTGGTTTCTTAATGATGCTATCTGACATAGTTCATGCTGCTTCGTATTTAGTTGCATAACAAATAAAGGTACTTTAACATATTTCATAAAGTCAGTACCCCATTTCTCCTTTTTCGATAAATGTAGGCGGTGTACAAAACTACAAAATGTATTTCTTACCGGTTGAGCTTTGTGTTTATACGTTTGGTTGTGTGTTATATGTAGCACGCATACTTCTAAATAGTTACAAAGCAAATAATAACAAATCTTCTCTGGTAGACATTCTGCAAGACATTCTGCAAGACATTCATAAAGCTGAATTGAACGAAGTGAATTCAGATTTTCTTCCTGACAAGGTATATCTATTATGAAGATTTCTGTATTATTCTCTCGACTCGTGAATCATTTTCCGTTTCGTAATAAGCGACTCTGGTTACTGAAAAGATGAAGGTAAAGAATAGAGCTGGAAAAATTATTTATCTTCCGCTGAAAACAAAATTATGCAATGTTCCTGTCATTCATATAAAACAACTGTTTACATGAATAGATTGTCAGAAATAAATGTTGGAACATAATCTCTTTTTCTAAAAAATGTAGGTTATATGTTAAGAAATATTGTTTACCGTAAATCATATTTTACAACACGTTAAAAAATTGGGTTGTTTCAACAAAATTATATTGTTGTTTTAGGGTTGACAAAAGGACTTGTTTAATCAAGAAAACGTTTCGTTAGATGAAACAAACATTTTATGAAATTATACAAATAATGTCAAAATTCTAATAAAAAATAATGAGCATATATATTTATGTACGAATATAATACAATGGGTATAAATATTTATAAGAACTATTATGACTTGATATTTTTCTTTTAATGGCTTCATGTGTACAGTGAGATGTAAAATATGACTGCTACCAATACTGCATTTGACTTATCTAAAAAAATCAAGTAATTTCAATACCAACCACAGCTTCTTAAAAAAAGTAGAATATCCAATCAAAGGAAGCAAAAACACTAATACTGCAAGTGTAAGCCAGAACGATCAGTAATGAATATTTATCACAGTCTATATATGGAAAACCTTATACATACATATACATCGATTTACAATAATAACTTGAATGTACAATTTCGTTAGTATAAATACGCATGTTGAACAATTAATACTTTTATTTATGTAAATCGTGTTTTTTATAAAATTAAACATTAATCCTGTGACAATGCATCGTATATTAGTATCTTCACAATGATTATTGTGTATTTCACTATTCTACGTAAATTATATAATTCTTTTCCGCGTGTGATTTTACGTTACTCATTGCATATTGTATAATTTTCTTTCACATTATTCATTGTAGTGTTTACAATGTATGCCGGATTTTTCATATTGCTTACATTCTATAAGATCTTTCTCACGTTGTTAACCGTCATTTATTTATTGTACATTGTATTTACTTCAAAGTTAATTACATATAATATCTCTATTTTCCAAGTACTCTAAACTACGTACAATCTTTTGTAGGCATTTATTGATTTATAAAGGCGTAGAATTTCTTATTTTACACGTTATTAAGTATTTAGTATTCATTTAATTGTCTTCTCTCTCTCTCTCTCTCTCTCTCTTATTTTCTTCTTCAATTTTTAATGCGACGCGATGGAGCGTTCTTTTTCTTCTTCTGTTCGAGTCGTTTTCTTTATCTTGAGTGTAAAATGACCGTTGAATTGCAGAAAACTTAATCAGTGTGAAACTTGGCGCCGCGTTTCTACGGCTGGCAAAAACGTTTACAAAACTTTTTCAATGGGGACCAGCATTAGTAGTTGACAGTTATATGTTTAAGGAGCAATTATTGGAAAAAGGATGTTTGTGAAAAGAAGGAAATAATCTAGAGCAGTCGCGAAAAAATGTTTATCGCAGTGCACCCTATGAATTTATTGTATTTGCAGTGTTTTATACGTTGAAAACCAAATAAAAGATTCATATTCTTTGTAAACCGATATTGTACCAATGCAATAATATCTTTAAATTAAAAATAATCAATTACTTTTTAAATCTTATTCTACATAAGAGTTAACGAAAATTATAAATATTAATTAAACAGAATTAATGAGCCAGAGTTGGAAATTAAGTTATAAAATCTCATATCTGACTTTTTAATTTGTAACCGCTTAACGGGATGTCGGAGTTGCGGACGAACTCAAGCAAGGTCGGTTATGTAGGAATTCGCTGATGTTGATAATTGCAATCTGCATTATCACATCAGTGAGAGATATTCCATAGCGACATCTACCGTCTCGAAGATATACTACATCGCGCGCGAAATTTAAAACATTTTAATGACACAAAATTGCATATTTCACTCAATTTGATAGTTGCACTGAACAAATTGTTTTGTTGGACAAATTATTTCAAATTTGTCATACTTTCTCAAATTTGTCACATTTGTCATATTTTCTCAAAGTTGTCATATTTTCTCATATTTTCTCAAATTTGTCATATTTTCTCAAATTTGTCATATTTTCTCAAATTTGTCATATTTTCTCATATTTTCTCAAATTTGTCATATTTTCTCAAATTTTCTCAAATTTGTCAAATTTTTTAAATTTTTTCAAATTTGTTATATTTTCTCATATTTTCTCAAATTTGTCATATTTTCTCATATTTTCTCAAATTTGTCATATTTTCTCATATTTTCTCAAATTTTTTGAAATTTGTCATATTTTGCCATATTTTGCCATATTTTCTCAAATTTGTCATTTTTTCTCAAATTTGTCATATTTTCTCAAATTTTTTCAAATTATTTCCAATTTTTTTAGATTTGTCATATTTTCTCAAGTTTTTTCAAATTTTTTGGGAATCCCTTATAAAGACCTGGTCAGGCCCTGATAAGGCCTTACCAATATAAATTTCTACTAGCGATGTAATTGCTATATTAATAATTAACTGTTTCTTGATGTCATATTTTGTTTATTTGAAAGAACAAGGTAAACCAGTAAAATCTGTACAAATAGTTATATTTCCAAATAACGTTAAAATAATCTTATAGAAAAAGTATTAAAAAATGTTATGTAGTACAACAAAATATTACGCTTATCGTTTAAGTATATTAAAACCAGTAGTTAATCATCGTATATGATACATTGGGAAACTAAGGATTAAAGACACCGCGTAACAACTGTAATAGAAACTGACGATTATCTGACAATCCTCAAAGAATAAATAAAGCCTATATGAAGGTAAAACCACAAAATAACGCCTCACCAATTATTTTGTTCAAACATTTGTCTCTTTGGCTAATGGAAGTCTTAACATTAGATAATATTGACGTGACGGTCTCGGAAACAGAAGCGCGGTGGTGTTGGTGGTTTTGAAGTACCTCACATCGAACGGAACAAATTCTTGCGAGATTTCCTTGTGCAAACGAAAGTTTTGGAATAAAATTTTATCTCCAAACGAGGAGCCTCGATGCAGCGAGGAATGAGACGAGATCATTGCTTACCGATAGTTCTGCGTGGAGAGGGCACTGCGAAGTAAAATATAAGGTCGAACAGTTACTTAAAGCACAAGTCAAACAAGAGAGTACAAAGAGCTGCGCAAGTTTTCCGTGGAGATTTTACGTGGTTGCACGACGAGAACGAGTCTGACAGTAACAAGTACAGAAGTAAGAGACTGGAGGGCGGCGGAGACAGAAAATAGATTTCATTTCCTTGAGCGAGTTTTCTTCGTGTTATTCTGTGGCTGGCGAATAACCACCACTGGCGACGGCGTTGCCATTCGGTGGATTGAGCGCCGTCTACTAAGTAATTATCTATCCAACCCTTTACTCTTTAGGCGATGGTTTGCCTTCGGTTTAATATCGCAGTCGAAGTTTATGCACCTACGGGACCTTCTCCACGGAATACAAACTTTGTACACAACGTAGTATATCTCAAGCGTAGTTGGACGCTTACCGAAAATGTTTTCACTTTTATGTAAGAGTTTCATTTTACTTCAAAATGACGATATACTTGGGAGAGCGTATGGTGACAATGTCAATGATTTATAGGAAATTCAGGATTCTGTTATAACAGTGTGAGCTTAACGATCACCGCGATATTGTAGATATTTTATTGATAAACGTTACTCGATAACATTTCAGTTATTGTGGAAGTCATTGGAGCAACGATTAGTTGATACAAACAAGTTTTTATATGATCTTATCACATACAGTGAAAAATATTTAAAATAAAATCTTATGAAATAACTTTTAAAATATCAGTAAAATTTATAAGTATCAATAAGTAAACATTAAAAGATTGATTATACAATATTAACAGAAAATAAAATTACAAATAGAATACAAAATAAAATATAATTTAGAAAATAATATGAAAACGTTTCGGCTCTATGTTATGAGCCCTCTTCAGTTTAAATTGGCAAAATGCATAACAGGCATATTTTAATCTATACTACATTAAAAAGTAAAATTAATACACAATATTCAATTTATATTGTTTAACTTATAAAATGTGTAATAATTATATTAAAGGATTTATAAATACATTTATTTCTAATTTGCAACTGAGAATACAAAAAACAAACCAATACTTGAAAAGTCGTGTTTATGAACATATGAATAAAATCAAACAGAGTTTTCTGATTAAGATTTCACTGTTATAACGAAAAATTAAAGTCTTTCTGTTAATGTCAGGGACCCACATAAAAAGTCAACATTTCTTATGCTTATATTGTTTTCTAACTTTCTTTTTCCCAGAATATCACGATAATTGATATTTAAGGTGATATTTTGGGAGTTAGTGGTTTCATTAGTTGAATCTTTTTCGTATGACATTCCAGAATATTCAAATTTTAATTTCGTGTTGTATCTCCAATATCTAATGAAACCACTAACGGATATTCAATTGCAGAAACCTCCTCGTGGTGAGATCCGGGCAATGATTATTAATAAATTTATTTTTATTTAGACATATTTTTATTTTTACACATTCATAAATGTTACCATATATTCCATTTGTGCACACACATTCGTATATTAATTAAAAATATGCTTTAAAATTTATTTATTAGTAATTAGCTAATGTCTGTAAAGTAACATTACACATTAGATTTAATTTCATAGGATCTACATTTGCAAGTACAAGGCAAAAAAAATATTAATTTTAATTTGTTGCAATATGGAGGAGAACATCACTTATGTCGTATCCCTGAAGAATTTCAACAAATGCTGGACGGAGGGGTCATAGGTGCTTCAATTGTTGAAGTATTTCAGTTTATACTTCGATAGATTGTTAGAGGTGTGCCATGAGGTCCAGGTTCCCTTCCGTCTCGTCCGTGGCGACTCCTGTCGGGGCTCCGACTATTGTAGGCAGAGGCAGAGGAATTTTGGTTTTCTAAAACGATTCTCCCCATCCTCAGAAATAAATTTGTGCAAATAATGGTCTTTTGGTTTTATTATTTAGTTCCACGTGTTTCCTTACATTAATTTGCATATCCTGATTATGTTGCATTTCGTTTGTTGAAGAATTCACATTTCTTATTAGTAAATAATAAATAATAAATAATAAATTTGTTTCAAAACATAAACTTCAATTCATTTCATTACATATATTATAATATTATAATAAATAAGTCTATAAAGCTTCCGAGCAACTGTTGATTGTCAGTTTAATCCAAGGGTGAGATTTGTACAATCGCGGTTCAATTTAGGTGATGGTACAATATAGGGAGTCTTCCCCTCAAACGGCTATAATTTGAAAGTATATTACCGACTAAATTTTAATCTATAAACTTAACAAATGACAATTTTCTAGACATAACAATACAATATTTCCTAAACTTTTGGATATAAATAATTTAATAGCCATTTTATATTTAGTTATAATCATATGATAACCTCAACAATAGCTTTTTTACGTATGTTATTTTCATTCAAATTATGGATATATTTGGTTGATCTGAATTTAACGAACATTCATTTATTTTCACTATTACATTGAAGCACTTGGCTTAACTGCATTCGTGTAGTCATTTGAAAGGATGGTTTCTGAATAAAAGCTTGCTTTCAAAGTCTCATTAATTTCTGCAAATTAAAACGCTAAACATTGTCAAGTTTAAGAACGCATGAGAAAGTAATATTATAAAATACGAGTCTCGATTGCAATTATCTTTGTTTTCTACTTTATTTATACCATACTTTATTATTTGATACTACACTTTTGAGCGTTTCGTGCATTTAGTATATGGATTTTTTGAATAACTTCTTAAAATAACTATGAGCAATTGAATAAAATTTAGTATTATTAATAGAACATTTTATGCTTATCCAAAAAAATGAAAGATACTCATTTCCGTCGTTCATTGGATTTGGGAAATCATTTGGCAAATTCTATTTTCGAGAAGTTCGCACATCATCCCTGCAGCATGAGAAATACGCGTAGCTTCTTATCTAGTAGTAAGAATGCAAACGAAGTGGAAAAGGGAGCACCGTCTTTCTCCTCATCGCGCGAAATCGCTTCGCGATAACGTAATTTTCGCGTCAAACTTCTGCTAACAGTTTTAACATGGGCTCCATTCTCGTTGGTAACCTTTCGACTTCTCGCCAACAGCCAGGTTAAGAACAGGTCGCTGCATCGATTAAATGGCATTCCGAGTCACCGACTTTTTCTTTTCTTGTAAAACGAAAGTCGCGCATTGCGGGACTTATGCCGATCTCGCCTTCCGCTTGAATTCGCCACAAAGTGCTCGTGTACCTTCTCTACATCGAACATATTTTAAACTTTTTGCATTGCACCGAGGAGAAAATTTAAATACTTGTCACAGAAAACGAAGTCGCATCCCTTGTAAAAATCGGTTTGATATTGCATATAATAGAATTTATGATAATTAGAGTACACGTTTTTTGTGAATTGTGTGATAATCTAAGTCTCCTGGATTTTATTGTTGACTGAAATGTTGTTGTAAATTATTATTGATATTATTTATTGTATGAATATTGTTGTGTTTAGGATGTTAGTTGTGAAAATCTGTAATGTAAAAATCAATGAAATATTTTTGGTTCAGAACTCGTAATTTTGAAAAATTATATACAGAAACTTATGGAAAAAAAGAAAAAAGTACGTATTAATTATTTTTCAACGGAACACAATAAAAAATATGTTCCCACGATTGTTCAATTTCAAATGGGAATTTCACTGCTCACTGTACTTTGAATTCTATATATATTTACGTATGTTAGAAGGCCTTTACAATACTACTGTTTAATCTACACTGAGAGAAAAATACTTTAAAACATATTGTACTTATTTTCACAAGTAAGACATAGCAAACTTTACTATATTTTAAAAACGATAAAAAAAAATATTTTATTGATATTTCTGTATTATGAGCTGCTATCTTGCATCCCGATTGAAGTTTCTTGTAGTCTGAAATTAACTATTATTATTTTACATTATTACATTATTTTACATAGTTATTATCTGAACAAATTATTTTGATCGTTGCTATTGATTCCGAAACACAGCCATATACACACACACTTTATTCGTATTTACACATTACAGAACGAGTTACGCCATCTAACATGATATATCGCAAAATTCTCAAACGCTT